>JACXGM010008608.1:0-28689 GCA_016801145.1 Umbra pygmaea | reverse complement strand
AGCTAATGATAACTACTCTTGAATTAAGAGGAATCATCTTGTTTAGTAGCACTAGATTTAAGATATGTTCACTTTAATTCAGAAAGAAACTTGATTGATAAGCTAGTTTTAAGTTTATTTGACTTAATAAGAGTGCCTGGATTGAGTGTTTTAACACTTATTTCAAGTGATTACTCACTTTTCTAGAGCCTAGATATTTATTTTTTTATTTCAAGAAATCTTACCAAGTGTAATTGTCTTACCCCACTGGCAGTTAATTTCACTTGTTTATAGTCTGAATCTTCTCAATTAAAGTTTTTTTTTTCTTATATTGAGATATATTGAGTCAATTTTTGCAGTGCAATCATGAAGTGGAACGAAATTTATTGGATATTTCAAACTTTTTTAACAAATATAAAACTGACAAATTGGGCGACCAAAATGATTCAGCCCCTTTAATTGTCTAGGGGACTACAGACTGAATTAGCTTGTCGAGGCAACTTAACAGACCTAAACCATTATATTATGATATCCATCTCCATTGATAATCTCTTGACAGATTTATTAAATTGATAATAATTAATTGGAATAACGAGCTGGGCTTAGCTTGGACCTTGATTAGGAAAATGGTATCACTGCAATTAAATATTTCCATCAAAACATGCACGTCTGTGGAAAATGAGTGTTGACCCTGTTAACTAGTATGAGGCCGTTTTGCTAGTTACATAGATCATAACGACACAATGAAATTAAGGGAATAAATGGGTTAAAAGGGAATTGCAATGTGATGATTCAATTGGATAACTATAGGATTAGATGAGGGTTTAAAGTAATTATTTGAGGTTAATCTATAAATTGGTAAAAGGTCATTTTTCTAAATTGGACAGGCTGATGGTAACCTGCTTGATTACCGACAGTACATGCAGACTTTAGAGATTGAGATGTTGAGGAAGGTTGTAGACCTAAGGAGGTAAATCAAGTTAAATTCGGAAAATGATTTGGCATAAACTGGTGTATTGATAGGCTTTAGACATTTTTTGTAAATTGGTTGACCTGGAGTTTACTGTGTCCTTTGTGTGGCATGTTATTTTCTGTAAGGCGAAGTAATATCAGGAACCTTAAGGTTAACCCTCACTCAAAAATTGATTGATTGATTTAGTGAAAATCCATTAGTGTGCGAATATATTTTAAAGTTAGGGGATTGGGTTGTATTTCTATGAATAAAGCAACAGAAGATAATCTATGTTTTCTATGTACTAATTTGCATTGGGTCTCAGAACAGGTGATGATATGGAACCAAAAGATGCTGGCTTCTGACCTACGCATGGGGGACAAGAGTTGGTGCACAAGGGGCTGTAGATGGCTCGGAATTGACATGGTTTGTTGACAGTTGTTCACTGCCTACGCTACAAATCTATGGGTTTATTTGTGAATTATGCAATGTGGGGTTTTGGAATAAATTAAATACAGTAATTCTGTCCTTAGACTATGAATGCATATGAATGAATGCTAATGATTGTCCACTTGTATTGTCCAGTTCCACGTAACTTTGTGGTTCTACGTTTAGGCTGCCATGCATTGAAATATAGAGAAGGAAGCATCGGAACATTGCCTGCTCTTGGGTTTGGGATGAAGTATTTACATAAAGAGTCAAATTGGAAACATTTTGGCTTGATGGGAATTTGTGATGAAGTTAAATGTTAAACCATATTGCCTTGCGTTGAGCGGCTTCATGGTAATACAATCATTGACACAGGAAATCATTGCATCGATTTGGAGAGGCCTACACATGATTTTCAGTGTGACACCTACTGGATGGTGAAAAAGTAAAAAGGCAGATGTTGAGTTGGAGTGGATAGAGGTAAGTATTGGATGAGGACAATTGTTGGATGATGTTAATCATTTTTATTTAATTTGTCATTAGCGTTGGAAATATTTTTGTTGGAAGGGCTGATGTTTTAGTTAAATTTAAACAGGGACAGTCCATGTGAATTTCAGAGTTTATGAACTGCACCTGAGATGACCTATAGTTACTCTTTTTGTGTTGAAATAAATGTGGGCTGTGGGAATTAATTAATTTTGCTAGAAGTAGCATATGGTATCTTGATAAATAAAAACAAAAATCTTAAAACATTTGGGTTAATACTTAATGTGATGTAAGTTAACTGGGTCCTACAAACTGGCTAAACTGTGCTGTAGCTTCCGAGTTGAGATCGGGTTGTTTCACATCCGTCTTTCATTCAGAAGTGTGGGCTCGAGGTTCATATACACAAATAGCATCATATTTTTCTGGATACATTTGGTAACGGTCCGGTCATGAAATTGTGATTTTCATTTAACACAATGGATTTTACCTGGGAAAACTATGCTTTATGTCATTACTGGGACTCTTTGTACTGGGACTCTCTGGGACTCTTTTTTAAAAAGAAAGATTTTCGACTGTAAGAACAATTTTTTGTTTATTTGTGTTATTAGCTCAGTTTGTTTTGCTATTTCTAAGTAGCTGCTTGCAAGCTAATGGCTTTGTTTACTTTATGAATAGTAATGTTTTTGTTGTCATAGCTATTGTAAAATGGAGACATTTGCTAAATTTCTGAGTGTCTAAGCTTTCTAAAGATATGAGATATGGATATATAACCAAAAAATTGTAATTGTGGAATGTGATTCTATTCCACCTTAATTTTCTTTGAAGCTAAAGAACGAACAGCTTTATAATGTGAGGGATGTAAGCTCACATTATGACGTGTAATATTATGGTCAATATAGTTATTGTATAACAGAGACATTTTCTAAATACCTGACTTTTTAAACTTTCTGAAAATATGAGACATGTGTATATATAAACAAAGAATTGTAGTTGTAAGTAGTGATTGTAATCCACCTTATATTTTATTTTTATTGTAGGTAATGTTTATTTTGTTATAGCTATTGTAAAACGGAGACATCAGCTGGATTACTGAGATTTGAAATTTCCTGTACATATGCAACATGCATATATAACCTAAAAATGTGATTTATGAACTGATTCCAGTCCACTTTTATTTGGAGGGGGGGGATTTTCCTCCGTAGGCAGGATACTGATCTCTAAGAGGTTAAATATATGGACTAGTTGAAGACACTGGGAGTGTGAGTGGTTAAGATTTATCTGTGTTAATCATTGATGGTTTGATGACCATTTCCTATGTTTACCTTTCTGCATCTAGAGTATTCACATCAATGAGAAAATTGGTTATTGAGAGTGATGTTATGTTGGCACCTGTCACCTAGGGGGGTTTCTGTTATTTTGACTTTACACATTTACTTACAATTAATGTTAATGGATTTGGGGATTTAATGGGTTAGTTGGTGTTGGGAAATATTTTGATAGGTCACATGTGATTACAGTAGTGTTTACACACATTCTGCGTGTAAAAGGGGGAGCTGGATATTATTAAGAAAATAAAGAAGTCATACATTAAGCCATACATTTTTACCACATCAGAGTAGTAACATTCAGGGTTTTATTTTACTTTTTTTTTCAATATTAGATTTTCCAATAGACAAATAGAGATTACAATCTTTGGTTTTCCTTTTAGTTGAAGATCTATATCTTTTTAAAGTTGAGGTATACTTAGATTTTTGGAAGCTCATTTTTAATTTCGGGGATGGTTTTATTTTCTGGCGCAATGGAAAGGATTTTAACCATTTATGCTAGGTTTGTTTTGTTTTCATTGAAGTAGAGTTGAGTCCTGCACTAACATTGATGCCCAGTCTGAAAGACCTAAATGGCAGATGAGAGACCACTGCCACCCACCACACCAGAGACATTTTGGACTCCAGAAGCTGACTGATTCATGAGCCTTAACAACATGCAGAGACTTGGAAAAGGACAGAGACGACCTGGGCTACCGAGAGTACTTCAGAAGAACACACACTATGCACGCAGCGGGACAAAATCCAGCAGAGGGGAGACAACTTGGCGCCAAAGATAGCAGTGACAATGGCCCTCATTTATCAAACGTGCGTAGAAACCAGTGTAGATCTGAGCGCAGAAATCATCTTACGACGAGACTCACGTGTGATTTACAAAACATTCGTATCACTCCAATTCCAGCGTACGAATGAACGGGTGTTGATAAATCTGACGGTTGAAATCCATCGTAATTTAAATATCACGCCCACATTTATGCACGGATTAGAGGCCTCGCCCTTAGAATTTACGACATGGATAAGTGAAATCCGGCAAAGAAAAGGAATTTCTCTGAGATAGAAATACACTCAAGTCTCAGGTGCAGGCCAACCGCTTGGTTTTAATTGGAAGTTTAAAATCAGGCATCGATTGTTAAAGGAAACTGCGGTGTTGACTGAGGTTACTGCTACAATCATTGAAAACTATTAACGAGAACCTGAAGTGCATTTTAAATGAATTAATTATTTTTCCTAAACCTTCGTCATTGTATTTTTTAAGTAGGGTGAAGTCAGCTAAATTGGGCCATCAGATAAAATGGGCAAATAATGTTGTAGCGTCATATATTTTAATATCTTTACAGCAAATCACTGATCTTGCATTGTTGCTTCAACACTTGTGGACTTGTAACAGTAGTTTTGATTGGTCTGAGTTTTCTAGGCAGGCAGAGCAGAAAAATTACATTAGATCTCATGCAAAGCTTATTTGATGGTATTATAAGCCCTTTACCAAAAAGTGTCCCATTTTAGCTGACTTCACCCTAGCTCAGGGTCATATTAAAAGCTCAGAATAAGGTCCTTTCTCCTTCGTAAAGCCCAATGGTGGCTGTTGTGGCCACTGATCTTCATTGAATAGCACCGTTCTCCAGCGCAATATCATGGAGAACCCAGCAGGCCATAATTATGTTGCAGGCCTGCTCTGGTGTGTATAGCAATCCCCTTACCCCACCCCGGTTACCCAAGACAGATCCACCTGCCGTTGAGCAAACCGATCACTCCACTGTGGTTCATGTGCATGTGTGCACACTGTTGAACCTGCGCTCCTGCTTGTTTGGGGATTTGCAAGCGGTGTTATAAGAAGAAGAAGAAGAAGTTTTATTTATATAGCGCCTTTCCATAGCTCAAGGCCGCTTTACATTATACATTACAGAACACCCAGACACTCAGACATACATTACAGTCACATGGATACAAATAATCACATCATACAAAATGCATGTTAAATAGATATGTTTTTAACTGGGTCTTGAATATAGCCATGGATGAGGTATTACGTAGTATGAGAGGTAGAGAGTTCCATTATTTAGGAGCATTAACACTAAATGACCTTCCACCTACAGTAGACAACCGGAAACGAGGGATGGACAATAAACCAAGTTCAGCTGATCTAAGGGACCAGGCAGGGCGGTAAGGGTGGAGTAAGTCAGACAGATATTGAGGGGCAAGATCATTTAATGCTTTAAATGTTAGCAGCGATACCTTAAAGTGGATGCGTGATGCCACAGGTAGCCAGTGAAGTTCATGAAGTAAAGGTGTAACATGAGCAGAGTGCCTAGTCGAGGTGAGCACTCTAGCTGCAGAGTTTTGAACGTACTGTAATCTTGCAATGAGTTTTTTGGGAAGACAAAGAAATAAGGCATTGCAATAGTCCAGGCGTGATGTGATTAATGCATGAATTAAAGTTTCAGCATCAGCTAAAGTGAGAGAGGATCGTAGATGAGCAATGTTACGAAGATGGAAAAAAGAGTGAAGAGAAAGAGAGAAAGAGTGAAGTGAAAAGTGAAGAGATGTGAGAGCCAAGTTGAATCGAATATGACACCAAGGTTACGAATTGATGACGAAGGCATATAGTGAATTCCATCAATATCAAATGACTGGTCCATCCTTTTGACTAACGCAGTAGAGCTAATCACTATTATCTCTGTTTTCTTGTCATTTAACTTGAGGAAATTCAGGGACATCCAATGCTTGATGTCCCTGATACATGCAGTGAATGAGTCAGGCAGAGATGGCCTATCAGAGCTGGTGGTAAGATAGATTTGAATATCATCAGCATAGCAGTGGAATTTAAGTCCATGCCTGCGTATGATGTCACCAAGAGGATATATGTAGATAATGAACAATAATGGGCCAAAAACCGAACCTTGAGGGACACCCTGTGTATGTGAAGCAGTGGCAGATCTAAGCCCTTGTATAGTAATATAATACTTTCTGTAACTGATATAGGAAGTGAGCCAGGAAAGAGCAGAGCCAGTGATGCCAATATCAGAAAGCCTAGAGATCATTATTTCATTGTAGACTGTGTCAAACGCAGCACTTAAATCAAGGAGCATCAATATGTTTGTCAGTTCTGAATCCATGGACACAAGAATGTCGTTAACCACCCGAAGAAGGGCAGTTTCAGTGCTATGTGATGGACGAAATCCAGACTGAAAAGGTTCAAAGAGAAAGAAGATGGATTCACAGAATTGATTTTACGATAAGTCAACATTTTCTTTAGTGATGTTATAGATATTGGAAAGCTACAACTAAAGCTTATGAGTTTATGATCTGAGAAAGCAAAATCAGAGCTGTTAACAATGATGTTAGTTAATCCAGATGTACATATGAGATCCAGTATATGACCCCTGGAATGAGTAGCAAAAGTTACATGTTGAGATAGGTTGAAACAGTCCAGTACAGACATCAATTCGTTGCATTGTGCAGTGTTTTCATGTATATTAAAATCACCAAGCAGAAGAAACAGATGAATAACTACCACAGACAAGAGTAAGCAACGCACTAATTTCAGAGAAAAAGTCAGAGGGACATTTTGGAGGTCGATGAATTAATATTACAGCCAATGCTGTTTGGCCAGTCATTTTCAACACCAGGTATTCAAATGTTGAAACATCATGAAACTCGATCTTGGAAATTTTAATAGTCTCACGGCAAACTACAGCCAGCCCTCCACCTCTACGATGAAGACGTGGTTGAGAGAAATAGATGTACCCAGGTGGAGTTAGGAGGTTCAGGTTGAAATAGTCATTAGGAACCTGCCAGGTTTCCGTTAAAAGTAGCATGTCCAAGTTTGTGTCAGTGATTATGTCATTTAGCACTAATGCTTTATCAGTTAAAGAGCGTGTATTCAACAGCGCACATCGCAGGTTTGAAGATGCGCGTCTGCAGGTTCCAAGGTCAGGATCAAAACACAGTGATCTTAGATGTTCAAAGTTAATGGATCGATTTTCCAGCTGTGTTCTAACTGACACACGGGTGTTGGTACAGACAACCGGGATATTATTAGAAGGCGTGTAGTGATAATTCCGAAGTTTCTTCCGCGACCGGTGTATGTAGCGTGGCCGGCGTAATACTCCAAGTTGTTCACACCATTTAAAAGTGGCCGGAGCCAATCGGAATGATCCTTTAAATGTCCTGATATGAGCTACAGAAAATTGTAAAGCCATCTTGGGGAAACTAGTTTGATTAGCATCATTTAAAAACAGCACAAACCAAAAAAGACCAACAAACAAGACCTGCAAATAGATTCGTGATGACATGACCAGTGATGTCAAACGCGACCTACACAACAATTTATCAGTTTGGCTACATTAGCCAGAACCATATCAGATACACAATCCACACAATCCACAGAAGGGAAGGCTACCCAACCATACCAAGGATTGACACTGCATAAAGATAAAGAGAGGGGAGACTCGCACTATCAGATGTCGCAGGGGTTAAGAGGATAGAAATGGAGAGGGCTCGTAGCCGAATAGTATGACAGGATCACGGAAACAGCCAGGTCAGTAATCCAAAAACATTTGAGCGTGTGAAATAATCCAGTAAGCAGCCAGGTCAGTTCTCCAAAAACTTTTGATTGTGTAAAATAGTCCAGTAAATAATCCAAGAAGTATTTTAGGAATGAAGATAGTCTAATGAATAATCCAGGGAGGTCAATTCCAAGAAAAAAACATATCCAGAAAACAGTCGTAACAACAACATACAAACAGGAACCAGCGTGAAGCGGCAGCACAAGCGCCCCTAGCGTTCTCACACCGGAAGTAGGACACAAACAAGGTATAAGGTACTCAGTCAGGGCATAACCTTTGTCTACTAGAGGAATCACATCCATCCGTTTCACCAAAAAGCTATGTAGAACTATTATAATAATTGTATGAGGGCGTAACTCACCGAGGAGATTAGTCCAGCCATGCAGTGCGCCCTGTAGCCTTGTTCCAACGCTGCAGTTTAAAAAAATAGAATTGCGTGTCCGGCTACCATATTCAGAACAAACATTCCTGGCATCACATATGATCTGAACATTGATTGAATAAAAGTTTTTGCGATTGATAAATGCGTAATCATTCATGGATGGTGGCTACAGACGCAGTAAAATCAATTGTCCGATTCGCCCCAATTGGAAACCCAGCAATCTCATAAAATTAACTTTTATTCATAGTTTGAATATACCAGAAAGGGACTTCATAGCCGCCAAAACTGCTGGCATACTTCGACTATTGTTGGCTGCGATATACCAGACCTGTCCCTGAACTCCCGCTGAAAGTTCCCAATGTAGATAGCGCGCATTAAGGTCCTCCAGATCTGCCATCGCTTCAACTACAGGACTGCCAAAGCGCTTGTTTAAAGAATATATATACAGTGCCTTGCGAAAGTATTCGGCCCCCTTGAACATTTCGACCTTTTTCCACATTTCAGGCTTCAAACATAAAGATATAAAACTGTAATTTCTTGTGAAGAAGCAACAACAAGTGGGACACAATCCTGAAGTGGAACGAAATTTATTGGATATTTCAAACTTTTTTAACAAATAAAAAACGTACAAATTGGGCGAGCAAAATTATTCAGCCCCTTTACTTTCAGTACAGCAAACTCTCTCCAGAAGTTAAGTGAGGATCTCTGAATGATCCAATGTTGACCTAATTGACTAATGATTATAAATAGAATCCACCTGTGTGTAATCAACTCTCCGTATAAATGCACCTGCTCTGTGATAGTCTCAGAGGTCCGTTGAAAGCACAGAGAGCATTATGAAGAACAAGGAACACACCAGGCAGGTCCGAGATAATTTTGTGGAGAAGTTCAAAGCGGGATTTGGATACAGAAAGATTTCCCAAGCTTTAAACATCCCAAGGAGCCCTGTGCAAGCGATATTATTGAAATGGAAGGAGTATCAGACCACTACAAATCTACCAAGACCCGGCTGTCCCTCTAAACTTTTAGCTCATACAAGGAGAAGACTGATCAGAGATGCAGCCAAGAGGCCCATGATCACTCTGAACTGAACTGCAGAGATCTACAGCTGAGGTGGGCGAGTCTGTCCATAGGACAACAATCAGTCGTATACTGCACAAATCTGGCCTTTATGGAAGAGTGGCAAGAAGAAAGCCATTTCTGAAAGATATCCATAAAAAGTGTCGTTTAACGTTTGCCACAAGCCACCTGGAAGACACACCATACATGTGAAAGAAGGTGCTCTGGTCAGAACTTTTTGGCAACAATGCAAAACGTTATGTTTGGCGTAAAAGCAACACAGCTCATCACCCTGAACACACCATCTCCACTGTCAAACATGGTGGTGGCAGCATCATGGTTTGGGCCTGCTTCTCTTCAGCAGGGACAGGGAAGGTGGCTAAAATAGATGGGAAGTTGGATGGAGTCAAATACAGGACCATTCTGGAAGAACCTGATGGAGTCTGCAAAAGACCTGAGACTGGGATGGAGATTTGTCTTCCAACAAGACAATGATCGAAAACATAAAGCAAAATCTACAATGGAATGGTTCACAAATAAACATATCCAGGTGTTAGAATGGCCAAGTCAAAGTCCAGACCTGAATCCAATCGAGAATCTGTGGAAAGAACTGAAAACTGCAGTTCACAAACGCTCTCCATCCAACCTCACTGAGCTCGAGCTGTTTTGCTAGGAGGAATGGGCAATAATTTCAGTCTCTCGATGTGCAAAACTGATAGAGACATACCCCAAGCGACTTACAGCTGTAATCGCAGCAAAAGGTGGCGCTACAAAGTATTAACTTAAGGGGGCTGAATAATTTTGCACGCCCAATTTTTCAGTTTTTTATTTGTTAAAAAAGTTTGAAATATCCAATAAATTTTGTTCCACCTTATGATTGTGTCCCACTTGTTGTTGATTCTTCACAAAAAATTACAGTTTCATATCTTTATGTTTGAAGCCTGAAATGTGGCAAAAGGTCGAAAAGTTCAAGGGAGCCGAATAATTTTGCAAGGCACTGTAAATATATATTATTTGATTGCAATTGTTTTTTGCCCAATTTCAGCCCTCATGTTCTAGGCCACCCCGAAGTGAAAGGGAAAAAATAAAAGACTTAATATCAATGTGCTGTATACAATTAATTCGTAATTCTGAAATGTAATTTGCAAAATGGGGTAGTTGCGATGCAAACACAATCATCAATGATTGCTGGTTTAACAACTCACTAAACCGGGTGGTTACAGCTACCATGAACACCGCTAGTCACACTAGAGAATTTGTGTACACAAAGTCAGACCAGACGTGAGATTTTATCGCAGCCTACGATCACGTTCAAATTGATAAATCCCTTGCTTTGCGTAGGAATCGGCGTATGCCCGTCGTACGCCTGTTTTAGGTCATCTAAGGATGAAGAGGGACAACCAGCAACAGTAGTCGACGCCAGTGGTGGACCATGAAGCAAACGATGATGACGAGGAAAACAGCAAACCGGTTGAATAGGAGCACTTCATGAGAACAAGGGGAGGACAGGCTTGGAATGTCTAACAGCAGCAACAATTGACTACTTATACTTCTGAATACACAGTCACAATTGTGAACATCCAGACAGACATGCCTATGACATAAATGTCCTATTTTGTTTCCAAAAGACAACACCTTGAACTCAACAGGAATGCAGTGGCTTGTTTTAATAATAGTAATCACTCGAGAACATGAGACTTCAGACAGTGAGTGCTTGCATTCCAATTGCAACAGCCAAAATAAAAATAAAAAACAGTGTGTTTGAGAAAAGGTGGAATTGGATAGCTGAACCATGTAATTATGATTAATATTTGTCAATATCATCAATGAAAGTTTTTTTAAATATTGTTATACAGTTGAGTCCAGTGTTTGAAGAGTGATACATTTTTTTCTCTCTGTATTCCAATTCTTTGAATTTAACATCCAACAATGAATATGGTGATAAAGTGCAGACTCTCAGCTTCAATTCAAATGATGAACCATTTATAAAGGCAGAACATATGTACACAGTGAAATACTTAGTTCCAGGTTGACTGAGGACAAAATAGTAGCTGGGTTGGGCACCATGGTGAATTGAGAATTCACACATGTATTGACTGCCTGCAGGTCCCATACAAAGCAATATTTCTCAGTTCCTGGATTTTTTACAGGAAAAATCGGGGTGTTACAAACACTTCCAGTTTCAACCACCACCTCCTGCTGCAACAATGAACCCAACACCAGCCAGATAGCTGGTTACGTCTAGGGAAGGTTTTGGTTGGGGTACCAACATTTTGACAGGTTGTGTAGACAGTACCTTAACCACATCGATGGAGTGCGAGACAAAACAGTTTGCCAGGCAGTGCTGTTAGAACTGGAGAGAGATAGGAAAGCACAAGAGGAGGTGAATTAGACTCAAACATTTCTGCTGTGAGATGAGGTGGCAGTAAACAATCAGACTGTCCTATGGACAGTTGTGGTCAAAAGTTCTGAGAATGGCATACTGAAGTATAATTACAAGCAATAAATAAATGAAATTTTATTTTGAACAGTTCACCAATTATTAGCTAGACGTGTAATGATTAAATCTCTAGATGATAGGTGGTAAAAAAAGGTTTACAGTAAATACAAAACATGACATCTGTTGTGAAAAACCTTCGATTTCACCTAAATTAATCAATGTCAATACAGAGATAGCATTGCGGATAGAACAACATGCTTAGATTCAATATTGTATTCAGTGCACATAGAATCTGTGTGTCAAAATTCTGTAGACAAATAGGAACCAGTCCACAAAATAAGGGACGTTCCATATACTTGTTTTTTGTTAGTATTGATACCATTCATTGATATGTAACTTGAAGTATTCTTCTTTCTGAATTGGTGATTAACAAATGTGTGTCTCGGTTTAAGCAATATTCTGAAAATGTGTTAGAGTTACAGTTGCTGTAAAGGTGTTTGATGTTTTTGAGAAGATATTGACAAGCAGAAGAAGATGAGGTCAATTGCAAATCATTTTATGTGTAATGCAGAAATAAAATGTCAAATGTATAACTTGCAGAGAGAGCCTGTTTTTACATCTGTTCAAAGTGAGAGGTCTGTTTAGATGCAGGAATGACTCTGTTTACATTAGCTGAACCTAAGTTCATTCTATTACCCTGTGACTATCACATAGTGTTGTAAAAAGATAGCAAGATGCCTACAGTGTTTGTGAAGAGGTACAGAGAATGTCCATTTGTCAGGTTGGAGTCAATAATGAATAGGAGCTTAAAAAGTAAACAGCTTTGATCTTAAACAAGGCTATGGTAAGATTAAGGTTAAGAGAGGGTGGTTATTTGAGATTTTGAAGACTTAGGGCCCTATTTTAATAATCTAAGCGCACGGCGTGAAGCGCGCGGCACAAGTGTGCTTTGTGCGTGTCCAAATCCACTTTTGCTAGTTTGACAGCAGATAAAAGTGTTAATAGGTTGAGGTTTGGCTACCACTGGGAGAAGAGTTAGTGGCTCCACCCTTTCCTCAGTTGCAGGGGTCTTGTCCCCTGGCAGAGGTGCAGCTTGGTTGTCCTCTAGGCGGGGCCTCCAACATCGTCCTGGGGTCTTCTCCCCCTGGATCCTTCTCGGGGGATAGAGCTCCAGGCACTGTGTTGCCGGTGGGCTCTATAGGCACAGGCCCAGAGAACGTCACTGCTGGCATGGGGAAGAGGAGCAGAGCAGAGATGGCTGGCATGTTGAGGGGGACGTATGGCCACCAGGGTGGCTGCTGGGTGGACTCTGGTTGTTCTGGCTCAGGCAGAGGAGGGTCCCACAGACCCTGGGATGGAGGACAGGTGGTAAGGGAAAATAATTGGGTAGGGCGGCCATTTGCTAGAGTGGAGTTGGGACTAGGTTGTGCTCTCTTGAAATCTTTGTTTCCCTATCCTTCCTTCCCAGCAGATTGGATCAAAGTCCACTTCACTGATGTCCTCTTTGACCTGTTGCTCAAAGGTGCTTTACTCCTCTTTTGCTAACTCGATTCCTTAGGAATAGTGAGTATAGTCCTTCAAGTCCTGCATACTATCGAGATGAAAGTTGAAGTCCGCCTCTTTGAAGTAAGCATCCAATTCACCTACCGGGTTTAATAGGTTTGCTGTGCCAGTCTGCTGCGCCTCCTTCCTCGCTGTCTCTTCCTTCTTAGGTTAGGTATCCATGGCTTTGCTTTCCGGAGTGTTGAGGTGCAGATTGAGACTGACGTGAAAGTTGATAAAAATAAACAAGGTTTTATTATTAAAAAAATATACAAAATCAAAACTGCCACAAGGGGCTAAAGAACAACTTCTCAAACACACACAGACGGACTGACAGGAACTTACATTTACATTCACAATACCTGACAGCTACAAGGACAAAAAATCTTAAATTAAATACACACCTAATTGTGAATTGGTGCAGCTGTGGATAAATAATGAGTGAACTTCATTGGAAAATCACATTGTATATATTCTGACAGATGTAACCTAATATGTGTATTTTTCAGAGGAGTGTATCTTTCTAAGGATTTGTTGGTTTTTGGCCAGCTTCTCCATTAAGTCCTGGCATGGAAGGTTGAAGTTTGTCTTCACTATGAGCAGGGCTTTCATGGTACGACTCGCGATTTCTCTCTGCAGTCCACACGTCGTTCATCAGAGATTTTTGTACAATGAATATTGTATTAGACTAAACCTAGACACACCAACAATCATATCTAAATACCATTTTAAACAAGTAACAAGTTTATTTTCAATAAAGATTAATCTATGGAGGACCAAGCCTGCCAAAATAAGAAACGAATATATAAATAAATAAATGCTTAAAAATAAGCATACAATTAATTGCACAATAAATACAGTAAATACATAAATGTAGGCAGTAATTAAATTATACAATGAGACATTAATGTATATATCTCTATTAATTTGCGTCTTTATTTATAATGACTTATTTTTTTAATGTATATATTTATGTGTATATTATAATATTTTTGTCGGTTTTATTACTGTTTTCCTTTTTATTTTTTTACCCTATTTATTTCTTCAATGCTATTTATTTCTCCCTGTAATTTTTACATGTCTGTATGCATTTCTGCCTCATTATGCAAATGAGAAGGGGCTTTAGGGGTCAACTTCTGCCTATTGGTTGGATAGAAGTATACTAAAACAAGCCCCTGCGTCTGCCAGAAAATTACTATACAATTTGGAAACATGTTTACCAAAATCAGGGTTGGATAAATTCTACTAGTATTTGTTGCAGAGTTTTGGACTGTCTGGAGATACTGAGCCATAACGGAACTAATTACATTCTGGGACATTGATCTGGGATGCAATAAATATCACAATTTTGTTTGCACAACTTATCTCAGCCCAACAAGTTGACAGGGCAATTTTTTGTCAACAAAAAGGAATGCTGTTCAGTTAGAGGTCCTATGGTAACTGTGGTGGGTATTGATTGCCTGTTGATTTGAGGGAAACCTCCCAGAACAATTGTTTTAATCTTTCCATCAGTAACCGGTAATTCCGGATATTCCTGTGGATGGAATCATTAAATGAAGCTCCTGTGTCAATAAGAAATACAATGGGTTTACCATCAATCATGACAGTGAATGCAGCAGAAAGGACTTTAACCTCTCCTCCCTGCATGCAAAGTAACGTTTTCTATTTACAAACCAGTTGTATAATTTGTTTCTGGATCATTCTCTATACATGCACATTTCTTATTAGGTATTTTGTATCTTACTGACGAAACGAGACAAAATATTATAACGTTATTTTGTCTAATTTATTCGCCTTATTATTAGCTATTATTTTGCAGTATTTCTGTTTCCTGTAGGGGTGGGCGGATCGATCCCCAAATATACTACCAATATTACATCTCGTTTTTAAAGATCATTACTAGAGTGAACAAGATCGATACCACTTTCAGTTTCTTTCTTCTACACCAGTGTTCCTCAAACCCTTCCATGGAGGGCCTAGTGTATGCTGGTTTTTGGTCTTTCCCTTCAATTAGAGCATAATTAGGACCTAGAATGCCAGGTGTGGGGAGAGCCTAACCAATTAGTGAGCTACTCCATCAGGCTTGTACAAGGTAAAAGCAATATCGCCCACCCCTAGTTTCCTGTGTCTCACTTCAGGGGCTGCATCAGGTCACACTGCGCAGATGTAGGCCACGCCCCTACCTCAAGCCCCACTTGCGGAATTATTTAAAAAACTGCAGCTGTGGTGAGTTAGCGTAAACGACAACAACCAAATTTAAATCTGACACAAAGCAACCGATGGCCGTCCCTGGCAAAATTTTGGTTTTGTCTATACTACTAGGAAGTTTGACTGGGTAAAATAGAATTGCATTACTAAAAAGAGACTAAAACACAATTTTCATTGACTAAAACTAGACTAAATTTCATCAGTGTTTGTTGACTAAAACTATCATGGATAGTTCTGACTAAACATTTATCAAAATTATCATGGATAATTCTGACTAAAATAAGTCTAAAATGCTCAGAGTTTTAGTCGACTAAAACATGACTGGACTAAAAAGAGTATGAATGTGACTAAAACTAATAAAAACTAAAATGACAGCACAAAGACTAGACTAAAACTAAAATTAAAACAGGCTGCCAAAAACAACACTAGTGCTGAGAGGTGTAGAAGTGATGTTTCCCATCCGCACACCTGGGTCCAGACCCAATTGCCTGAGCTTAATCGCAAGCTTGAGGGGCACAATGGTGTTGAATGCTGATCTGTAGTCTATGAACAGCATTCTCACATATGTGTTCTTTCTGTCCAGGTGAGAGAGTGCAGAGTGGAGGAACAGATCGATGGCATGTTCTGTAGATCTGTTTGGTCTGTAGGCTAACTGGAACGGGTCAAAAGCAGCAGTCATAGAGTCTATGACTATGACATAGAGTCTAAGCACGTCATGATGGTGGATGTTAGTGCTATAGGGCGGTAGTCGTTCATACAGAGAACTTTTGTTTTTTGGGAACAGGAACAATGATGGACTTCTTGAAGCAGGTGGGGACCACTGACTCAGAAACGATAGATTGAATATATCAGTGAATACATCTGCCAGTTGGTCAGTGCACACCTTGAGAGCATGGCCAGGGATGTTGTCCGCCCCAGGGGCCTTGCGTGTGTTAATCCTTAAGGGATTTATACACCTGCCTTGGTTACTTGGAGACGGCAGCCACCCGGGTTCCATTGAGCATCTACGCCAGAGTTGTGACTCTCAAACCGTGAGTAAAAGGTGTTAAGTTCCTCTAGGATCGAAAATGACACCTTCCCCGCCCTGTGCGTGTTCATTTTGTAGTCCATAATGGTTCTCAAACCACTCCACATGTGCCTGGTGTTGGAGATTAAATTTAATCCCTGGTGGAGAGATTACATTTTTCTCTGTTTTGTTTCTTTGTCTTTTTTATGGCCTTCCTGAGGTCGTATTGGGATTTTTTGTAGTTGTCCATGTTGCCAGAGTTGAATGCTGTAGTCCCTGCCTTTAACATGGCATGGATTCCAGTGTTGACCGACGGTTTTTGATTGGGAAATGTTCTCTAAGTTTTACGTGGTACAATGTCTTCAATACATTTACCAATATAGCTGGTCACTGTCTCTGTGTATTTGTTAATGCTTCCCCCGGATGATTCCCGGAACATATTTCAGTCCGTGGTAAGGAAACAATAACGCAACTCAGGCTTCTGATTTGTCCGTCCTCTGTTGAATCGATCTCGTCACCGTTTGTTGCTGTTTCAGCCTCTGCTTGTAAGCAGGAAGCCACAGTATCGATGAGTGATCTGATTTGCCAAAAGTTGGATGGGGAGGGCCTTTTATCCATGCAGAAATGGAGGGTAAACATTATCAAGTCTGTTGTCCCCATGCGTTGGAAAGTTGATATGCCTTTTGAACTTCGGTAAGACTTTCTTCGGATTTGCTCCGTTAAAATCGCCAGCGATAATCAAGCCAGCCTCCAGGTGGAAACATTCAAGCCTGTCGATAACTCAAAAAAGTTAGTCGAGGGCAGCCCCACTGGAGGGTTGAGGGGGGATATACACAGCTGTTTGAATGACAATGATGTAAACTCCGGGGGGAAGGTAGTACGGGTGACATTTAATTGTAATATACTCATCCCGAAGAAATACAGTCCACATCAGAACACCATAGATTGTTAACCATGAAGCAGACACCTCAGGCTTTGCTTTTCCCGGACTGTCCTTCCGATGTATAGAGAGCCCTTTTGGGACAATGGTCGCATCTGGAATTGAGGGTTATAGCCCTCTTACAGTCTTCGTTTGTAAAGTTATCTTACTCCTTAACTCGTCCAGCTAGTCTAGTGACTGGACGTTTGCTAACAGAATCCTCGGGAGAGAAGTCCGGTTTCCCTGCAGCCGCAGTTGGACCAAAACTCCCCCCTGCTTCCAACGCTTCCTCCGTCGGCGTCAATTTCCAGGTGCTTGCTCAGGTAAGCACAACAATAGGTATTCTAAGATGTTTGCTGAACTTGATGTTTTACACGGAAATGTTGACTCCAGTGTGGTTTTTACATCCAGTAGTGTATGTCTGTCATAAATTATTAAAGCGCTGGCAAATGCAGCTAAAATACAAAAAAATGAAATGTGTAAAACAGTAAAAATGCGAAGTTGGTGGGGAGCACGAGAGTTTGTTGTTCAAATAGTAGTGTTCCAATTAGTTCATATTTATTTTAACAGTTCAAACCATCTGCACTTTATTTTGAACAACAGCCTATAGGATCAATAGGCCAATTCGAGAGAGGCTATTCGTGCACACTTATTTCGGTTTTGGCTGTACTAAGTTTGAATGATCTATTCACAAAAAAAACATTATTGTTACCCAGTGAAATAGTTCTGCATAAATGTGAGTGTTTAAACAGAGACAAAGACAGATTGCAGGTTTATTCCCTAAATTTAGTAAAAAGTTTACTTTTGGCTTAATCTAGGTTAAAGATATCACATGGAATGTCATTATCTTGTATGGCCAAAACAACTAATTCTTTGTAGCACACAGTTCCCCACTTGTCTGCCACGTATTGGTAAGGTGCATGCTGCACATTTGACAGTGGGTAATTTCACTGTCTGTAGGTCTGAAATAGGCTCCAACACACGCCATTTAATTGAAGCTCTCTGCACAACATTTTTTATTTGAGGTACATGGACAATACTCATCACAGTTGCATACAACCAGGAAATTGTAATTATATTGCCATTCAGCAACAACAGGTGACACATGAGGCTTTTTTAGGAATAATATGTTGCGGCTGAATCTGGAAAGGCAAGTAGTTACTGTACATGTATTTGTTTCAGATTGTTTATTCCAACAGTGCTGTAAAGCATAAAAAAATTGGTTTCATTAAAAAGATTGAGTCTAAGATCTATGATAAAAAAAACATTGACTAGTCAATTGTAAGAGAAATCATTCAATTCTTGCTTGACCAAAG
Source organism: Umbra pygmaea (assembly GCA_016801145.1). Lineage (NCBI taxonomy): Eukaryota > Metazoa > Chordata > Actinopteri > Esociformes > Umbridae > Umbra > Umbra pygmaea. The sequence goes on along the minus strand of JACXGM010008608.1, from coordinate 10,081 downwards.
AAATTCTTAGTCTGGGATATTTCATAAATATATCCTGGTCATAAACTGTATGTACATTGCTCTAAAGCAATTAAGGAAACACTCAAATCATTTTGTCTTGATAAACAAAAAATATCTAAGATCAAAATCTTTACTTTACATTGTGTAATTTGTAAAAAAATTACTTAACAACAGTTTATGGAAACCTGCCTGTCTGCCTGTTGAATGTTGAATTACATGGAAACCTATAACATCCCGTCATCCTACTTTGGCATCTCCTATGACAGCACTTGACTTTGTCAATAGAAATATCTGATAACCATTTATATTTAAATAGTACTGTACATACCCATTTTCCTGAGAATGCACAGTTATTTGCTAATGGTGTTTTGAGCTGTGGTAATGCATACAGTATGATCCAGAAATTTTAATGTGTGTCTTGAAATACAATAACCTGTGTCAATTTGTTTACTATGGTTCTGTAAATAATAAAAATCTTACAACAGAGTTGACTTCCTTCTTGGTTTAGTAGATTGTAAATACTCTTAAGGAAATACTGCTTGGGAATCCCCAATAAGCTACCCGGAAATTATCCTATTAAGATTTAAGTATGTTATCCTAACAATTTGGCAGGACAGATATATAAAAGTATATGTGATTTTAAAATACTGTGATAAAATAAATGGTATGTGCCTCATTTACATATACACTGAAGATTTGAAGACTTTTTAACTTTGACCAGTTTTTTGTTCGGAAACATGCATTTCTAAACATGTTGAGAGGAACAGAAGATTTGATATTAGCAGATTTATTTGTGGATCCAGGATTGGCTATTTTAAGAGAGATTCCTTAAAAGTTCCAGGATCATTGGTTGGATTCGCCTAGCATAGTAGAATGATAATATGCAGTTTAGTTATTTTTATTTTCAAATGATCTTACTGGAGAAATACTGTTTCCAAAATGGCCTACCTTTTAAATAGTAATAACATATTTCTTAAAATATTTGACAATTTAAAAACATTGTGTTTATAGCAGCACAAAAAATTCGGTATCAATGACTCAGCCACTGCCCAGTGATAGTTAATATCATGTTAAATTTAACCTTTAAATTTAAAAAGCATTTGAAAAAGTAACTTAAAGTAGTTTAATTAGTTACTTTCAATAAAGAGTAACGCATTAACGTAATGTAGTTACTTTGAATAATGAGTACAGCAGTAACGTAATGTAGTTACATTTTGGAGAAGTAACTACAGTGGGGAGAACAAGTATTTGATACAGTGCCGATTTTGCAGGTTTTCCTACTTACAAAGCATATAGAGGTCTGTAATTTTTATCATAGGTACACTTCAACTGTGAGAGACGGAATCCAAAACAAAATCCAGGAAATCGCATTGTATGATTTTTAAATAATGGATTTTATTGCATGACATAAATATTTGATACATCAGAAATGCAGAACTCAATATTTGGTACGGAAACCTTTGTTTGCAATTACAGAGATATACGTTTCCAGTAGTTATTGACCAGGTTTGCTCACAGTGCAGCAGGGATTTTGGCCAACTGCTCTATACAGACCTTCTCCAGATCCTTCAGGTTTTGGGGCTGTCGCTGGGCAATACGGATTTTTAGCTCCCTCCAAAGATTTTCTATTGGGTTCAGGTCTGGAGACTGGTCTGGAGACTGGCTATGCCAGCCAAGACCTATCTTCAATGCTCTTACTGAGGAAAAAGGTTGTTGGCCAAGATCTTGCGATACATGGCCCCATCCATCCTTCCCTCAATACGGTGCATTTGTCCTGTCCCCTTTGCAGAAAAGCACCGCAAAGAATGATATTGCATGCTTCATGGTTGGGATGGTGTTCTTGGTGTTGTACTCATCCTTCTTCTTCCTCCAAACACGGCGAGTGGAGTTTAGACAGTAAAGCTTTACTATATTCTCATCAGACCACATGACCTTCTCCCATTCCTCCTCTTGATCATCCAGATGGTTATTGGCAAAGTTCAGATAAAAAACTTTAAACTTTTTGACAGCGTATTGTGTTACTAATGGTTTTCATTGAGACTGTGGTCCCAGCTCTCTTCAGGTCATTGATCAGGGGCCTCAATTATAAAACTTTGCGGTGGATTTGCGTCAGAAGTGGCGTACGGACGAAATATAGGATGTGCGTACGCAAAGAAATATTCAGATTTATAAAACTGTGCGCACGCACGTCCTACGCCGTTTTCCCTTCATAAATCACAATCAACTCTAAATGTGGCGCAGCTTTTTCCCAAAATTAATATTCATTGACTGAGAAATCATGGCAAACAGAGAGAGGAAAACCAAAAAAAGAAACTTCACTCAATGTAAAGTAGAAATTATTGTTGGCGAGGTGTAAAAGAGGAGGAAAATGTTGTTTGGAGGGCACTGTGTAATAATTACTAATGCGAAAAAAGCATTGGAGTGGCAAAAGTTTGCAGACACTGTGAGTGCAGCCTGAGAGTCGGACCATGGGCGAAATAAAAAAAGTGGTCAGACATCAAAGTCGATGCCAAAAAGCATCTAGCGCTTCATCGCGAAAGTCTGCCACGGTTGAGGGAAGATTAGTTAAATTAGTGAGCAACATGTCTGCATCATAACTAATTTCGATATTGATGGAATAAAAATGCTTACGATTAATGACAGCAATTTATTTCTCATTCGGTGCCCTTATAGCAACATGAGTGCAGTCAATAGCACTGATACATTTGGGAAACCGGACATAGCTACAAATTGTGCTTTTGTGTTTGCCTGTTCACCCGCGGTGTCTGCAAACTTCATGTAGGCTAATTATGCGACAAGCCTATTATACCTAAAACGTCTGGTATAACCCGGCTAGGGTTGGCTGAGATGACCCTGACCTGTCAGCCAATTCCATGTGGAAAGTGCCAGTCGCCAGAAATCCTGTTATTATGAAAGGTGCCACTAAATTAAATGCACTATTATGCTATTATTATTATTATTATTATTATCTTCTAACAGTGCAAGATTAGCCATTGTGCGTCAATATGCATTGCGATGGAGTGGCTTTTTATAACCATCCATTTGACTGTATCTGATAATCTACAGATGTCGATATTAATCTAATTGTAAATGGGAAATAGTTCTGTGTAAATGTCTTCACGCATTTCACCCATCTGCCGGTGGTGTCGCCATTTCTCATTTCACCTGTTTTTGTGCGTACGCATGGGTCAGAGTTGCCGTGAAGGACCGCACATTTTCCCGTCAAGTTTGCTTTTTATAAATCCCAATTATTGCGTAGAAAGCTGCGTACGTCTTCTTTTGTGCATACGCCACGTTTACAAATGAGGCCCCAGGTCCTGCCGTGTAGTTCTGGGCTGATCCCTCACCTTCCTCATGTACATTGATGCCCCATGAGGTAAGATCTTCCATGGATCTAATAATTGCACCAACAGTTGTTGCCTTCTCACCAAGCTGCTTGCCTATTGTCCTGTAGCCCATCCCAGCCTTGTGCAGGTCTACAATTTTATCCCTGATGTCCTGACACAGCTCTCTGGTCATGGCCATTGTGGAGAGGTTGGAGTCTGTTTGGTTGCGTGTGTAAACATGTGTCTTTTATACAGGTAACAAGTTCAAACAGGTGCAGTTAATACAGGTAATGAGTGGAGAACAGGAGGGCTTCTTAAAAAAAACTAACAGGTCTGTGAGAGCTGGAATTCTTACTAGTTTGTAGGTGATCAAATACTTATGTCATGCAATGAAATGCAAATTAATGATTTAAAAATCATACAATGTGAAATTCTGGATTTTTGTTTTGGATTCTGTCTATCACAGTTGAAGTGTACCTATGATAAATATTACAGACCTGTAAATGCTTTGTAAGTAGGAAAACCTGCAGAATTGGCACTGTATAAAACAATTGTTCTACCCACTGTAAGTAAAGTAACTAGTTACTTCCTAAAGTAACGTGCCCCAACATTGGTTATGAATCATGTCTATAATCACAAAACTGGTTCTGCAGCATTTATTGAGTTTCTCATGGCAATATTCTCCACACCAAAACAATATGACTGCTATTGAGCAATAACTATTTGTTAGGGTGTGGTCTGGGATAAACTTTTTTGTGAAGATTGACTTCCTGTAAATCATCAAGAAAGTGCCACTTTGAGATTTACAATATGAGATTAACAAAAGTTAGTGTAATAGATTACTTTTCTGGGGGGTTGGGCTGAGTTCACAACATGGCAAGTTCCTCAGTAAGACCCTATTGACTAGGTAATACAAGTTCATAACTTGCCAGTGATCTATGAAAAACTAAAACATGACTCCAATGTAAAAAGTGGTTTTAATTTGATGGGAAATCCACTGTAAAAGTTGACAGTTTTTTACCTACATTTGGAACAATGGGAAACATTCTAAAATTACAGAACATATTTTACCTGGTCATTAGGGTCGTACTGAGGAACTTCCTATAAAATGTGAACTCAGCCCAACCCAGAAAAGTAATCTATTACACTAACTTGTGGCATCTCTGCTTATGAATAAGTCTTTGGCAAATTGTTCTGTACCTTAGGGCAACCACACCAAACATAGTAAGACAGTTTAAATATACATGTTTCAATTCACAACCTGTAATGGCAGTTATGAAATAACAATATTGTTGATTGATGAGCCTGGTAAGTAGAACCGAACCACCAAAACATTGGAAGCAATATATACCACTGACCACAACACCCAGCACCCTAAAGAGACCCCCTCGACCAAGCAAGCATCCTGACATAATGCTAGCTAGATAGCCAGATGACTGCCCATCCCACACAGGAGCATGCATACTTGACGTTCCCTAAAAGATGACCAACCCATTCCGACCGACAGCACGGACCACAAGTCGAAGGACAAACCTACAACAATGTCTACCACTACATTAAATGGCACCATGTACAACCAATCCCCAAGACCCCTGCATCCTAACTGCACCATGGACGACCGATCCCCAAGACCCCTGCATCCTAACTGCACCATGGACGACCGATCCCCAAGACCCCTGCATCCTAACTGCATCATGGACGACCGATCCCCAAGACCCCTGCATCCTAACTGCAACATGGACGACCGATGTCCCCAACCACTGCATCTTAATCGCACCATGTATGACCGATGCCCCCAACCATTGCATCTTAATTGCACCATGTATGAGCGATGTCACCAACCACTGCATCTTAATTGCATCACGTATGACCGATGCCCCCAACCACAGCATCTGAGCCTCACTTTGTACGACCGATGCCCCCAACCACTGCATCATAACCACACCATGGACGACCGAAGCCCCCAACCACAGCACCTGAGCCAAAACATGTACGACTGGTGCCCTCAAACCAAAGCAGGTAGTCTCACGCAATCAAGACATACACAGGCAAAACGACTGTCACCTTATTGCAAGAGAGTCCATGATGTGACACCATACCACATATCCCTCTTCCGTAACCTAAGACCACAAGTATCCATAGACCCCTACCATATAGTTGTCCACCATATGACTCTGACAATCACCTGAAAACATTATATACATAACCGAATGGCATAACACACAATAACCTAAGTCGAAACAAACAATATATACAAGATATACACACAATATTTCATTATAATACTTTTCCATCCAACATGTGTAAAAATTTTCAACCACAATGTAAACAGGTCTTTGATAATGAAACTATTATTAAAATAACAATTATCTAATCAATTTAAAAATGAAGGGAACCAAACCGGCCTTTGTCAAATAATGTCACAACCACCATAATTGTGCCTTGACCACTGATAGCCCCCAATGAGACATGCACTTATAGGATACAATTTGTAGAGTAGAAACTCTGAACCACAAGTATGACACTAAATCGGTAGGACATGTGTCGGAAACTGCTTGGAAATCCCCCCAATCACAGAGGGAGCACATAATTTGAGAACACAAGCAAACATAGACCAAATCATTGTTCAAATTACTGCCAGACGATCCAAGTAAATGCAATTAAGCCAATAGGCAATAAATATGACATGAAATCCAAACAATTTACGAACACAAAACAAGCACCGACCAGTGTTCACAGATAAGACAACCCCTCACATATATGGAATCAGCAATGGTAATTTGGCATCTGTTGCCTCCACTTGTCCGTGTCAAAAGAAATATCTGATAACATTTATATTTGATTAGAACTGTACATAACTTGTTTCCTAAGAATGTACAGTTATTTGCTGAAGGTGTTTAAAGCTGTGGTAATGCATACAGTATGACGCAGATATTGTGTGTGTCTTGATATACTAGTACCTGTGTCACTTTATTTACTAAGTTTCTGTAAATAATAAAAACCTTACAACAGAGTTGACTTCCTTCTTGGCTCAGTAGATTGCAAATACTGTAAGAAAATGCTGTCAGATTTTCACCCCTGTATTGACAATCGTTGAATATGGCAAATTCTCATTTGCTTCTTGGGGATTCCCAAGGATTATTTGTAATGTGTAGACGGGTGCACGGATCAGGCAGAGACACGTGCACAAGGGAAAGCAAAATGTGTTTAATCCCAATAAAAAATCACCAAAATCACCATAACAAACTAAACAATGCACAGGTTTTGGTGAGTCCAGACTCTGTACTGTAGTGTTCTTCCAGTCTTCACAACATGATTCCATTCACAAATAATTTTCCTTCCTTCACAGTCAACAACCTCACAGTCAACAACCTCACCTGGTTTCACTTCACTTATTAGTGTGGGTTGCAGTACAGTGTGTGTTTGTATGGTGTCGCTCATTGTTATATTGTAAGTGTGTTCGTTAAGTGCATTGTTTAGTTTGTTATGGTGATTTTGGCTCCTTGCAGCCTATATAACTTTACTAATTTTTATTGGAATTAAACACATTATGCTTTCCCTTGTGCTCTTGTCTCTGCCTGTTCCGTGCACCCGTCTACACATTATAAATAATCCTTGGGAATCCCCAAGAAGCAACTGAGAAAATGCCATATTCAACGATTGTCAATACGGGGGTGAAAATCTGACACCAACTTTGGAGGGGACAATTACATGAAATTAGCTTAAGAGCAATGTTTTAGTTTGAGGGGGACACCAAAAGTAGTGCTGTAACATATATCCTACATTGCAATGTAAAACAATAGTTATAGCATTGTTCCTGTTGAGAATGAGATTCTATATAATCAAGTTTGATTATAGTTTAAACAGTTTAGAATGGTTTTATTAGATGAGAGTGTTATACACCAAAGAATTGAGGCCTGTTGGAGGATTCTAAGGCCTGTTAGGCTGTCTGAGTGCAGACAGGGAGACAGATATAATGCCAAGCGAGTAAGTAGGACAGAAGGCCCTTCAAAGTACTGTGATTATATTATAACATCAGAATAAGAATATGGCTTATAGCTTATGACTTATAGCTTATAACTCTGTTTAATGTTAGACTGCTTATAACTCTATGATCTATTGTATATTAGACTGTAATACCATTACAGATCTAATACATACTGGATGCCAGAGGTAGGTCATTGTTTTCAAGTCACAAGTCACATTTGGCTACAACAATAAGCCTTCTAATTTTCATGCTGCCTTCAAAATAAAGGCCTGCCGAATGTCTATAGTTTGTTTGTATTATGTAAGCTACATTTCAATAATACTTTACAAAGGTAATATTATAAGGTGGAGCACACTAAGATATGGTTAGAGCTTAAATTAATGTAGAGAACATAATTGAATATAAATAAATCATATTTTGATGTTGTTGTTGTTAATTTGCTTGTGCTCATCTTTGGAAAGGGATTGTGTAATGTATCCATCCACACTATATGCTCCATACCCCACTATAATGTGAAGGACATACTTTTTGTGGAAAAACACTTTTGTGGAAACCTCACCACTGTCACTAACGAGCCTGCATTACATGAACAAAAACATTCATTCGACATTCAGACCCATTGGAGAAGATATCTGGATGCCCATCTAGCCCAAAGTGATTTTAAACAAAAGTATCTCCTGTACATTACATTGGTTGGATGTATTACAAAATTGCTCTCCAAATATAATGATCACAAGCAAATTAACAACAATGATATTGTTCTTCTTCTAGCCCGTCTTCTGGTTCCTTGTCATGAGACTGTTTCAGACAAGATGTTACTTTATTAAAGATTCTATGATGTACACACAACCTGACTCCTGAAACCATAATTTCAACAAATGTCCTGGAGTTAGCTGCAGAATAATGACCCTTTTTACATTCCTTATCAGTCCAGTAAGTAAGCACATATTCATATTTACAACAAGCAATACCAATGGTACTGTATGTGTATGTGTAAGCAATCACAAAGTTAGTCTCAGTATTACATTTATCCATGGAATTGTCTAATTATGTCCCTATTTTACAAGTCTTGAAAAAAGGGAACCTTTCTTAATGTTGCTAAAGACTCAAGAAACCTACCTGAGACCCCATGTATCTGCCAGTTTGTCTCTGGCTATCTGTCTCCAGCACTGATGTCTCTGTTACCTGCCATAATGACATTGTTATGAAACATTTTCATTAGCCTTTTGATTCTTTCAAATTAACATTGTATCTACTATTCTTTCATATATTAGGCTACTAGGGTTCTTACTTAGCATTTTGGTGTAATAAAAAACTGTCTGATGTCTGTCTTTTTTCTGCCATTTTTCTACCAGGCCGGCTGGCTACACACACGCACACACGCACACACGCACACTTTGTGCAGATTATTTATAGTAGGAGATCAGCTTCTATCATCTATTGGAAGATGGCGCCAGTGTCTATGGCTTGCCGTCTGTCTCTATGCCCTATGTTTGTATTTACGTTATTTTTGTCAATCATTATTGCAAATGTCAACTCTCTACTGGTTTATGACCGCCAAATACTCTTAGACCTTCGACCCTTGATTAAAAATCCAGTGCCATTTGAGCATGATGGCCAAAAATACTTCTGTTGTCCGTTTCTTACGGGAATACCAGCTCACCTTTTCCGTGTGTCAGTTCCCCCTTTGCGCAGAGCGTGTCGTAGACATTGGGGAAAACGCGGTGGTTGGCTGGTGAAACTGAGGACCTGGCTGGCGTCCTCCATCATGACTTTGCCCGAAAACCGTCTGGAGTTTCGTCGCCTCGTGCTGTGGCGTTTTGCGGACCCGATCGACTCTTGTTTGGTTCCAGTGACTGGCTTGGATGTGGGGCTCTCTGCTGGCAACGGTATATAAATCAAATTTTAAGTGTAAACAGCTCGTACTCGCTGTATCCTTCGCCACCTTTGAGGTGAATTTGTTTGAACTGAACGGTGTATCTCCAGTGCTGTGTGCACTCGTATATAGACCACCCAAATACAACAAGGATTTCATTACTGAATTTTCTCAATTTTTGGCCGAGTTTGTGCCAGTGTATGACTGTCTCCTTATTGTAGGGGATTTTAACATTCACGTGTGCTGTCCTGAAAAGCCAATGGCAAGAGCCTTTTTAAATGTCATTGAGTGTTTTAATCTTGTACAGTGTGTATCTGGCCCCACGCAGGAATGTGGGCACACTCTTGACCTGGTTTTAACCCATGGCTTAACTGTTTCTAATCTTGAAGTATGTGATGCTTTTTTCTCTGATCATATGCCTGTTGTATTTAAAATTTCCCTCTCTGGTGTCGTAGTTAAACTGTGTGCTCCTGTGCGCCGTGGTCTGATAGTTAACCTTTCCACTGCTGATCAGTTTTCCTCTGTTTTTAATTTAAACCATGTCTCTTGTTGTCCTAATACAACTGTTGAAGATGTGTGCGCTGGTTTTAATGCTGCATTGGACACAGTAGCCCCCATAAAAACCAGGCTGTCAAAACCGAGACCTGATCCTTGGCTGAACGATGTCACTCGCGCTGCCAGACACGAGTGTGGAAGGGCAGAAAGAATGTGGAAGAGGGATAAACTACAAGTGTCATTTCAGATACTTAGAGAGAGTTGGTGTTCTTATCAAAAAATTGTAAAAGCTGAAAAGACCAAGCATTTTTCTAAAATTATTTCTTCAAATGGTCACAATCCTAGAGTTCTTTTTAATACCCTCAAAACTGTTCTTAATGTTCCACAAATTCAGTG
>JACXGM010008607.1:0-13119 GCA_016801145.1 Umbra pygmaea | reverse complement strand
ACTTCTTCCACTGAGCATTCATTCTTGTAGTTATTATTCTGGTTTGACCCATGCTTTGTTGTTTAAGGATTTTGTCTGGGATTCTCCCCTGTGCCTTCGCTTATTTAAATTCTGCCTTGTCTCCAATAGTCTGCCTGTCTGAGTATCCATATTCTATTGTTTAACTCTGCCTTATTTAAAATCTGCCTGCCTAGAACAAAGTTTAGTTATATGTACTCTGCTTACCTGACTCCCTCTACATCTATACAGAATAAACTTTATTATAATTCTTATCATCTTCGTTGTGGAGGAATCTTTACAGTTCGTTCTTATTTTTAGATTGGATTCTTTTGCAAGTTTGATGAAAATTTGAGTTAGTGTGTTCGTGGCTAGATTAACACCATATTTGTCATCTTTAAATTTGGTAAAAAGAAAACTGTAGATCATATTTTCAATATCAATGCTTTCTCATATTGTACATGGCTTGTTCCTATACATTTGTAGGTGGCTGGTAGGGGGTAGAGTTTAGACTCTGGTTTTACATTTGGGGGTGGGTTATTTGATATTTTCAGATACATTTTAATTTGGAAATGGTATGACAATTGCAGTTGTGGCATGACTATAAAGGCCCTGATTTGTTTTTATTCCATATCTGTGATGTCATAGTCCACCACACTGTTTCCTATTGCAGAGCAGTAAGTAAACATACCAAGAGAGTCACCCTTTGTCCTGCCATTAGCAATATACAGACCCAGGCTTTTACACAGCTGGACCACCTTTTTGTTAACATTGCTGTCTAGTCAGCTGTGATTGAAACATGGATGTTCTCTCATATAAATGGTTGTTTCCCTCTAGGTCTATGTAGTCTGCTTCTTTACCAGTTCTAGCATATAAATCCCCCATTTACAAAACTTGCCTACTGACAAAATAGATTATATCAGAATAAAGAATGGAAAAAAAACTGAAAAAGTAGATGTCTTTATCTGATTGGACAAGTTCTTTCTTTATTTTAAGCCAAATATATGTTTTATCTTTCTTTGTGTCTTTGTCTCTGTTTTGTCTGGTGTTTTTGTCATATTAAATAGCCTGTTTACAATGATTATATGCCAAATAACTAATCAAAGTGGATACTGTATTCTAATAGATAAAGGAGTCACAATAGCATATTACATGCTTTGAATTGCTTATTTATATGTCACAAATCCTAGGGTCTGGGTTCGGGATTTGTGGCATAATACTCAGATGTGGACTCTGGGTGTATGTGTATGCATTTTGGGGTTTATTGTTTGTGTTCATGTTGTGTTAAGTTTCACATTATGCCAGTGCATGGCACTGTAGATGTATATTGAAGGGGAACGTATATGTGTGTGTTATTATTAAGTGTGTGCCCCTCCCTGTTCTACTTTGCCTATTCGGGTTGATTGAGAGACCGGTTGGGTCTAATCAGTAATTGTTTCCAGCCGGTCTGCTTTCTTCCCTATTTAGTCCTCAGTAGAACAGAGAGTGGCGCGTGTCATTGAATTAATTTTACTGTGGAATACTGATTTCCCGAGGGAAGGTACTATATGTATGTGTTGAATGGTGTAAATGTGTAGCTTGAGTTTAGGCATACGCTCTTTATAGTTGGTCTGACGCATTCTATGCTGCGAAACAACATAGTGCTGGATTTATTCGTTGTGCATGCCTGTCTATTCAGTTGATATAATTGTGTATGCTCTGTGTCTGGTTTATAGCCTGACAAGCCAAACCCGCATCAAGATGTTGGGTCTGGGAACTCACCATTGGCAGTGCTCAATCCGAGGGGCGGGATAAACAGTTGTCTTTCAAATTCCCTCTGCACTCAATAGGATAGCGCTACAACAAACCAGAGCAACTAAGTATCCGGTCAGCAAAACTCCGAACACATATTCCTTTTGTAAGAATGACTTCAGTGTCGTTCTTAGTTATTTTCTCAAAGAAAATATTAACTCCAAGTCTACCAGAGTCGCGGCCAAAGCCGATTGGAAAGACCACTGTTCGCCAGCAGCAGCAACCATTTCTTTGTTTTTCCATAATTAAGTTAAGCCCGCCCACCGACTCTATACACGATGTGATTGGCCTAACCAGAATTTGTTTTTTCCAGCTCGCAAGCCAGCGGAGAGTTGTTGAACTGACCCTAGCTACAAATTTTATTTGCTGCCGCTAGGGGAGTCTAGATTTCTAGGCTTATCTGGTTCATGTTTTTTGTAAGAATAAGTAATCACCAATTATATACTATTGTGTATACTCAACACACTTATTATCAGCTGCTACATACCTGTTGTACATCCCTGGTTTAAATTATTACATATCATCTATCCATCAACTGCCTGTCTGGTCTTTCTCTTCACACTACACCTACATATTGTGACAATATTACTATGAAGTGTTCTAAGCAGCCTGGATGGAACGCAGAATGTGATACAACACTCCTTATAACCACGAGAGACTTGAGACTTGACTTGGAGTCTGGCTAAAAGATTGTAGACTTCACTTGGACTCTAGCTCAAAGACTTGAGACTTGACTTGGATTCTAGCTCAGAGATTTTTGAGCATCTCTGTGCTTCAGTTTTTGTTGTGTCTTAAGTCATTGTTTTGTCTCAGTCTCAGTTTTGTCACTGTGTTACTTTCTTCCTGTATATCAAGTGTGATCTGGACACGTGTCAATCCTTTTTTATGGCAGTAAGATTACAGGCAGGCATAATTGAATCAGAACAAGGCACCGGCTGTACTACAACCAGTCACGATGTAAACAAATGCAGCTTGGCGCACAGGGCAGAGAGAAGATGAATAAACATCTTTTATTGCCTGCTAATCACTCCTTTGCTTTTATCTACCTGGTTTTCTCAGAGGAGGGCAAATTGCATTAATGACTACACATCTTAATTCATCGCACCTTGCTTTTATGTCCCAGTTGTACAGAGAAACACACAAAACAGGATAGTTGTACCTGTGTGTTAGTGCTTTTAGGCTCAATGTAAACCACATCGTTCAGCATACATTTGGAATATGGGTTTGAAAATAATAATGATTTTCTAATGTCAAGTTTTTAGGTTACATATTTTGAAAGCTTTCACGACAGTTGTGTTTCTACAGTCATAAAAGACATTTTCAGGGTTATATTCAGTGTTATATTCATTCAAGGAAACAAAATCTAAACATACTTTGTCACAATGGTGGATGTTGGAAGTTAGGAGGCAGAATGCAGGAGTTGTTGTAATAGATTTAATATTGCAGGAAGGAGCAGATTCAAACAACAGCATACGAGACTAATGAATAAAACTAACATACCAAGTACCTATAATGTAATAATTAGCATTGGCACATGGTAACAAGGAAATCAAACAATATTCTTAGTTAGGAGATATGCTACGACACATAACGAGGTGAAGGCTCAACTACACATCCCCCTGACGATTAGTAACGGCTGCAACTGCTCACTCCCTACAACCAGGCGACAAGACGTTAATGACACACGAAGACAAACAGTCAGAGGGAATTATAAAAACACAAACACTTAATTGGATTACAAGGTTCAGCTGATGATAATGAGGTGTTAACACAATGACAATTACACACACACTAGTACAATGAATAGCAGGTTATTGTCCAGTATGGCCACCCTATGGCTCAGTTCCTCATCCCTGAATCATTACATACTTAATCAAATTGTATAGTCATTTGCTCCCTAATTTTAACAGAGAAAGCACCCCTGCTTCAAGCTGAAATGGATTCTACAGTCGGCTGGAGTTTAGGCAGACAATAGTCCTACATTTTCTGTGACTTTCCTACAACTGCTACGATTGGATTTTCTATTGATATATTTATCTGCTAGAATCATTCCATGGATCCAGGTATTCAGTACATAGGTTCAGGTGCTGTCTTCCTACATTAACATTTTAACCATTTAGTAGACACTCATCCAGATTGACTGACAGTAGCTACAAGGACAACCCCTGGAACAACATAAGGTAAAATGCCTTGCTCAAGGACACTCAGGAATCAAATCCACAACCTTCTGACTACAAGTCTGACTGCCTAACCACTGAGCCATTTGACAGCCTAAATATAGGCTCCATAGTAGTCTGTGTAGCAGTATAGGCATGGTGAAGGAGATTAGGCTGTTATTGTGCAGGCCAAGGTCAGTGCAAAAACGCTGCTACAACATAACAGTCTTGTTTAATTTTGTTCACTCAGGCAGTGCAGCCGATGGTCAGCCAAAAATTGACATTATTGATTCCGTCATGCAGGGTGAGTTTCCTGTTGTTTTAGTTCATTAGTGAGTGTGTATATATATATACACACACACACACACACACACACACACACACACACACACACACACACACACACACACACACGCTAATGAATATATATATGTATTAAAAAAAATCCAGTCCCAATTCCCACTAACCCTGCTTTGTCGACCGCTCCGCAACTCCTTGGACAGATCTGTGGGATGGCGGGGGCGCTCACATGAACCATCATACCAAATGTCCGCAAGCTGCTGAATCATTTTGCACTGCTCATCCAACACAGAATCCTTTAGTCCGATCATGAACAGGATGATTACATTCACCAACTATATTTCCACAATTCGATCTGCACACATGGAGTCGCTGGAGAGCAACGTTGCAGGATAGATAATCCGGTTTATCTTACCCAAATCTCGGACAACGCTATGCCAATTTGCGGTGCCTCGTGCATATTCAAGCTCGAACCGCTGACTATCATGATGTAGACTGTGTTGAAATGCAGCGACTTAGCCCACTACACCACGCAGACACCTTATTAGCGAGTATATTTTACTTGATCATAAAGAGGCGTAGACTAGCCATGCAGTGAGGAATCTTCCATTGTATACAGAATGCCCTGAGCCTACTGAAGGGAGCATTATGTTACTTGGTTTACACAGTTAATCTATCATGTCACTGTTAAGACTCCCCTTGGACTTATTAGCACTGGTGACAGCCATACAGTGATGAATTTAAAGCTGTATTGACAGGCAGCATAAAAACTGTCTACTTTGAAGGTAATTTGATACGTTTTGCAAAACCTATTTGCTTTTGATTGCCAGAGACTCTGCCTATGTGGTGTGAGCTCTTTGACTGGAAAAACAGAGCGACTTACTTGACCCAGCCACTCTTTGATACACAGTAAACAATCCACAAACATCCTGTTGCACACTCTCTGCTGTGTTGTTTTTTGCATGTTCAGTGTGTGCATATTACGTATGTAGTAATTCTGTAGGCTTTCTGAGGAGATGGGGTAGTAAGAAAAAAGGATGATAGGGTGTTACGTCCCCCAGTTTAAGTGTAAATATAAGGTTTGCCCTGGTTTTTGTTAGTGTTCTATCTGCTATGTTTCTGTCTTTTTCTGTGTTTGTCTCTGCTCTGTGTGTCTGTTTCCCCACAGGTGGAGAAGGTTTGATCGTCAACTACTCATCACTTGTCCCTGACTCCTCCCCTCCGTTATCCCATACACCTGGTTTCAGCAATCACCATTACCCATCATACCTTACCCAACAGTATAAAATCTGTCATTTTGTTTGTTCACTCTCTCTCTGCCTCTCTCAGGTTTGGTGTGTGTATGGGCTCTCTGCCTGGTTGGTATTTGTGAGCTCTCTGTGAGCTCTCTGTGAGCTCTGTGTAGCTGTGAGTAGCTGTGAGCTCTGTGTTAGGGTGTGGTTGAGGCCACAGTGCTTTTTGCAGTCTCTCTGTGTATGAGGGTGCCTTTAAAGGTCCTCTCCAGATACTGCCTAAGCTGTCCTGGGCAGTTTGTGTAAATTAGTGTTTGTGTGTTGATGTAGAGAGAGAGCTGTGTTATGGTGTTAGAGAGAGTGGTAGGCCCTTTTGGTAGTGTGAGTAGTTAGTGCTAGTTTTGTCTGTTTGTATTTTTTATCATTAATCATGTTATCATTAATCCTTTGTATTTCATTGTCATTGTTAATCCTTTGTTCCTCTCTTTTGTTCACAGGGAGTGAGGAGTTAGCCTAGAGCCACTACGGAGTATACTCTTTGCCCGTAGGGGACTCCCTTGTATAGACACACTAGTCAGACCTGGTATGGGCCACCTACTGTAAGTTTGGTCAGGGCGCTTTGACCGTGTGCCAGGTAGTTTAGTTTTGTGTGTGGGAGTTAGAACAGGTTAGGGGGTGGGGGTACTTTTGTTCATTTCTTTATTTTGGTACCCACAGTCTCCTCACTAACCCAATTATCATTTACCTTGGCAATAAAAGCCCTTTGTAAAAAGGTACTTTACTTGTGTTTGTGTCCTTGCTTTGCACCTACATCCCCATGCCTCCTTTGCTGGCCGCTGTGTGGCCTTGGACAGTGTTAGTGACATCCCACCCCCCTCCTGGGAAGCGGTAAGAACGTAACACAGGGAGACAGGGATTGTGGGCTGGATAAGAGTATAGATGATTCCTGACAAAAAGTGAAACATATAAAACAATCAGAACTATTTCTTTAAATTTGAAAAGATACAAAAATGTTTCAAAGACCTCTCTGAAGTTAGGCTACCTGTCCTGTTGGGGAAGGATATAGAGGACCTGTGTATTGGCAGCACACTATGATGCTACCTGACAGACCAAAAACCTGCCAGGGTTATTCATTATCAATGTAAATATTGTAATATTAGTGTTACATGTTGTACCAATTTTGGGTAATGCAATAATTTAATTTAATTAGATTATTGATTATTTGAAGACGTTAAATGTGTTACGTTCATATGTTTTGGCAATATGTACACTGTTACCACAAGATTGGATAATTAATTGCAATGCTCTCTTTTCTGGCTACCCAGACAAGACCCTCAAAAACAGTCAGTTAGTGTTTAACACAAAGTCTGTGGTCACAGCCCACCCATTCCTATCTCCATTTATGGACACCGATTGAACACTTGTTAAACAATGTGACCGTAACACAATGAGCTGTGTACCTTGAGATTCCTCACCCAATACAGCCAGAAGAGGACTGGCCACCCTACTCGAGTCTGGCCTCTCTCTAGGTGTCTTCCTAGGTTCTACCTACTGGAGAGTTTCTTCATTTTTTTTACCTTTATTTTACCAGGTGAGCATGTTAAGAACAGTTTCTCATTTGAAACAACGACTTGGCCAAGATAAAAGTGCCTAGGTGCAGAAGACATAAAGTTACACATGAATTACACAACAATAAAGTACTGAATAAAAAACATAAAAACAGATATACAGTGTGCAGATCTTCAGAAAAAACAATGTAAGAATTTGTACAGGTAGTGCAACAAATGTTTGCATATATAGATCGATAATTGGTATGTAAAGTGGCGTGGCAGTATATTATACAGTCAGTGGACAATATAGGATCTGACATAGAGGTAGATTAATCGGAATACAAAGTTGCAGTGCAGAAATCACATTTTAGAGTAGGTGGCATAATGACCAAGTCTGTGGGAAAGGGAGTGTGAACAACATACAAAGACAGCTGTGCGTGTGAGCGTGTTTACGGCCAAAGAGAGCGGGTAGAGTCAACATGTACATTGGTCTGAAAGTATATTTGATAGTAATACTTTAAAGGTAGTTAGAGTGGATTGGTTTTTCCTAGCCAATATCGATCACTTGTTGTTGCTTGCTCTTTAAGAGTTTTAGGCCGGGTATCTGTCAAAGCACTTTGTGACGACTCCTGTTTTAAAAAGGGCTTTATAGAATAAATTTGGATTGATTGTTATGCCAATAAAGCAAATTGAATTGAATTGAAATTGGATTATGGAGCACGATAGAGGATGATAAACTGAGGGTTTTAGACAACGAATGATAGAGACAAGATGGTAGAGGACGATAGAGGATGATAGACTGAAGGTCATAGAGAGTAGATAATAGAGAGGATGGTGGAGGATGATAGATGATGATAGACTGAGGGTCATAGAGAGTGGATGATACAGGGACTACAGCATGGATATGGAGATAGTATGATGAGGGGAATAGAGACATGAAGAATAGTGGTGTCATAGGTTGATTTGACCTTTTCACAGAGACATTCAGAGGAAATGATTTTGGCTTACTTCCTTTGTGCATGCAGTACATTTGAATGGGCAGTACACTGCTGCACCACATGTACAAGCAGACCAATTATTAATGTCCACTGATAAGGTCAAGTAAGTGAGGAAGACTTCTACATTCCATGTTGTTTAAGTGTATGTAGGCCAATTGTATGTAGGCCAAGTGTATGTAGGCCAAGTGTATGTAGGCCAAGTGTATGTAGGCCAAGTGTATGTAGGCCTTGTGTATGTAGGCCAAGTGTATGTAGGCCAATTGTATGTAGGCCAAGTGTATGTAGACCAAGTGTATGTAGGCCAAGTGTATGTAGGCCAAGTGATTGTAGAGAAAAGAAGAAATCTGGTTTCAAGGATAACCAGTAGTTCTAGAGAATATTCTGGGACTATTGACTTAATAAGCTAATGTGTTGTACAACAACATGTTTAAAAGTGTAATAACTTGGAATAAGAATGATTCATTCAAAACTTTATTTAACTGCTCAGTTTGAACATTAAAAAGTCCATAACAAATACTGAAAATGATTTCAACTTCTGTGTTGAAGTGTGGATGACATAAGGTGCCACAAGGCCTGGAAAATCGTTTCTGTAGCTATCACCAGATCCTTCCCCTTGATTTGCTCACTTGGCACTTCCTACATGTTCACTGCAGAGATATATGTCCTGGTGGTAGCCTACAGACAGGAGGCAGAGAACAGTGTTGTCACCTTTAATCACTACAGCAGTATTTCTTCCTGCCTTCTGTTGCCCTTGTGCCCTTTCTCCCTGACGCATGCGAAAACCCCAACCAATCTACAGTTACTTTACAAGCAATATCAGATATGAATATGCTGTTTGATGGCATTTTATAAAATTTTACGACCCTTTTTTCATTGCCATTTACTCTTTTTCCTTTGCAGGTCACAAATCAAGCAGGGCTGACAGGAGCCAAGTGTTAAATGAGGCCCTACAGCTAGTGTCTATATGGTGTTAACCTGCGAGAGAACAGCAGTGGGTGGGTTAAGGCATTCTGTGGCTACATGGCTACAGCTCCCGGGAATGGTATGAGGCTTATAGCATCATGCTGGACAGGCCACATTGAGTCACCCTGTCCCCTCATACACTAACCTCGGCTGGTAACAACGTGTACAGCATGAAAGAGGGTGGAGAATGCCCCTGTACTACGTTGTAGCTCCAAATCCTTCATTAGGCATGTCCTTCCATGCCTTTTTACGACTGTGACTAACTTGCCCAGGCCCAGTGCACTATTGTTCAGAGAGTAGACAGTGCACCGCAGTCACTGTTTATCATGTCAGTGAGATGGAGCAGGAGTGTGTTTCACTGCTTTGGCCTGAATGAGGGGGAGGAGAGGAGATGGAGAAAGGCCACAGCTCCAATTACATGCAGTCCATGGTCCTTAAATGTCAGGCTATTTTACATTAACCAAAGTGCACTGGCATTCAGTGGGCATTAGCCCCGGCAACAGAGCAACCGTATCTGTCGCATTGTTTTATTTGGGTCTTCAACCAAAGAAAGACAGACTACAGTCCTATTTGCTGGGCTCACACACCCTATGTTGAATGAGGTTGGCTGGCCGTAAAAAGTCAATTAAAATAACAGTTGGATAGATGCATGGAGATCGATTCCACATTGTGTCTTTATGGGCATGGTTGGTGGGAATTATACACCCCTGCAGTGCCATTTGTAATTGTTTTCTTTTAAGTGTCCAAGGCAGAGCAGCGCTGTCTTCCAGAGCCGGCAAACTAACCTACGGTGGTGCACAGGCTCACTCACCGCCGCCCGCGTAACTTTTTCAATCACAGACTCTGTAGGCAGGCCTGCCAATTCACCATCTCTAAATTTGACTCTGCCAATCATTGAGAGGGATGTGCGAAGCTTCCCAACACTAATTAAACCTTTGTTAGAAGTTGTTTCAAAGCTCAGATTTGGTTGTGAAGACACATATGCTCTGCAGTGGGTAAGGGAGTGGAGAGCAGAGGGCAGACATGCTGCTTAAACTCGTCACTGGAACCTGCAGGTGATGGAGCTTTGTCTCTAGTCTACCGCTACACAAGGTACAATCTGTCATAACCATTTTAAGTTGTTTGTCTCTAGTCTACTACTACACATGGCACAGTACCACTAGTTGAGCAAGAATTAGAATACTTCAATAATTATTTAAACATCATTGTTGTCAGACATGCTCCATATGAAAACAATTGTGTAAGGAACAGATCCAATCACTGCCTCACAAGTTTAATGTCTTTTGCTATAACAATATTCAAAATTGGCATGACATTTGCTTAATTTTCTGTCTGGTAGGCCTTTAAGCAGTTATTGAACTTGTGTGTATGATTTGTTAGAAAGCCTAAATCTGTGTGATATTAATCAGACGGCTTGGTGCTTGGAGGTAATGTGATCGATCTATGACCATACCACATATGTTATGGGGTTGCCAATGAGAAATGCCGTAAGGGTAATGGGACATTGGACACAAGTTAGGAGGGGAGAAAAATTTGTCAAACTTTAAAGTGTAAATAAATATTTGGTAAATCAGTTTACTAAACAAGAGGTCCTTGAAGCATTACTAGCTATCAACATGAAGAAAAACACTAAGGCTGACAAAACTGACCCAGGGCTAATTGCTGCCCCGTGCATCACTGGAGCTCTAACTTCATTTTTTTATTTAACTCTGATTTCTGGGTTCATTTAAAACATTTGGAAACATGCCCATGTGACAACACTACATAAGAGTCGAAATACCAGAGACCTTAACACTTTTTGTCTCATCTCCAAATTGTCTTGTATAGATGAGGAGATTTTAGGTTTTAGACCTCAGTACCATTACAACTAGAGAAATCACAATGTGTTGCCATATTTATTGTCTTGTCAAAGACTTTCAATACAGTGGATCACACAATTATGTTAAATAAACTGGCCTCCTTGGGTGTAGCCTTGCACACTTGCTTTACCTTAACATAACAATATAACTTAGGGTAAAGTAACACATCACAAAGCCTAAATTTTTTTATGTTCACAAATGAGTTTCCAAGGGCTCAATTTCAGGTTCTATGCAAATTTGCACTGTATTATAAATATATTACTAACTCTGTGAGAAACTGATATTTTCATTGTTATGCTGATGACACATTACTTATACTGTACAGTACATAGCTGCTCAGTTGCTAGATTTGTTCTCTTACAGTCTGATGTCCAATAACTTCATAGTTCACTTGTGGATCTTAGGTTTGTACTACATTCAATCTGTGTGTGATGTGAGGAAGTCTGTTTCTGTGTTTTTGTGATGTGGAGTGTGCTTGTGTGTGATGTGACGGAGTGTCTATTAAGCAGGACATGCTGTGCTTTAGGAGGTTCATCTGGTGTAGGTGTTCTGTCCTTGGCAGAATCCACATTCATCATGGGGTTAACCTTCATGTAAATCAAGAGGTGAATTGTAGGAGAGAGGAGATATGTAGGAGATCGTCATCATATCACACACACAATCCATCACACAGACACATCACATAACACAGACACCATCACATCTCACAGACACATCACATAACACAGACACCATCACATCTCACAGACACACACATAGACTCCATCACACACACTCTATCCCAGTGGTTCTCAAACCTCTCCTCGGGGACCCCCAGCCAGTCCATGTATTTACTCTACCATTGAGCTAGCACACCTGATTCTGAATCTGATCTGATGGTTCAGGGCAACAGCTAAACTGTGTCACGTCTGGGGGTCCCTGAGGAGAGGTTTGAAAACCACTGCTCTATCCATCACATCACAGACCCAATCACAAACATACACATAAACAAAGACTCGATCACACTATACATACTCACCCACAGACTAGAGTTTCTGTTAGCCAGCTATTAAAATATTTTTTATCTTGAACAGCCAGTAAAATTATTTTTGGCCAAATTGTCCAAAATAAAATATAATCTAATTGTTGTTCAATAATTAAATTAGGGCAGGCAAAGGTCCGCCACAAATGCAGGTCTTTAAAACAGAAGAATCCGTTTAATGGCATGATAATATTCTTTGTTTCACAAACTCATCCATTAAATCCCACATTTGGGATGTGACAAATGGATAGTTTTCCTTAAAATGATAAGGAGAACAACAATTTTATGAAATGTCATGTGACTTGTAGCATAAGGGTTGTTTTCATAAAGTTATTAAACCAGCAAATCTATTTGAAAACTTAGCCTCTGTGTTGGAAGTTGTTAGCAAATACCTTATGGGTAATCAAAGAAAGTGGGGATTAAAAAAGAGGAAACTAAATGTTTTATGAGAAGAATAAGCTACAGCACCAAACAGATTGGTTAGAAATCTTAGAAATCATCATTTGGATGAATAGAAAATACACATACTGTAGCTAAAGGTTTTGTATTCTCAATTAACAAAAGCTAGCTTTAGTGAGCTATCTTATAGCTTTTCTCGGTTTGATGAACTGACACTTACTATAATCAGAAGAGACAATAAATAAGAAATAGGTTTGTGCCAGGCGTACTCTCTCTCCAGTTTCCCTCATTATTCTCTCACGCTGTGTGCTACCGGTATGCAACTGTGTTGCATCACCATCTGAAAATAGCTACAGTACAGTATGAAAGTAGGCTATTAAACAAAACTGTTGTTACAAGAACATCATGTTGTACTTTATCTTATGAATGGCTTCAATGGATAACATTACAAATATTTGAAAACAATTAAATAGAACTAATAATAATTTATTATATTATTTTTCATGTTGCTGTAAGCTATATGTGTTGCATTTTTTTTTCAAATGTCTGGGTTAATAACCCTAACATGCACATGGTCTGGTGGCAAGTTTTCCCGTATAGAAGCAACAGTACAGACCCTTCACCACACACAAACATACTCTACTAAGTCATCTACTCATGAGGATGCACAAATAAAACAGCCTTAGGTAGTCTATCCACTGTACTACCATTCACTTCACTACAAAACTTTTTACCACAGTACCATTCACCACTTACGATTTCCCACAGCACCATTCACCATAGTACCTTTCCCCCACAGTACCATTCACAACACTACCCTTTACCACAGTACCATTCACAACACTACCCTCTA
>JACXGM010008606.1:0-28694 GCA_016801145.1 Umbra pygmaea | reverse complement strand
ATCCCATTCGCCTGAGTTTTGAGAAGACAGGCTCTATCCTTCTCTATGGGCGCACACAGGTGCACCTGCTTCATAATTTGTAGTTGTTTGAGTTGGCCTATTTAAGCCCTGCCTCTTGTGTTTGCTGTTGTTGGTTATTATTTCTGTTATATGGTGAAGCGAATGCATTGTCTGTTTAAGTTTCTGGTCTCTTGTTGTGAAAATATATTCCGCTATTCGCACCTGGCTCCTGTTCCTCTTCGTTTACTACAAAAGCAGTCTTGTCTGGGTGGCCATAATAAGACTATAACCTGTGTATATACCATCAACATTTTAAACTAGCGTAATACAAAAAATATGATATTTTACTGACTTAGAGAAGTAACTAAAATATGTCTAAAATTTTTGAATGATAGAGTGAACAGCCAATCAGCCATAGCATTATTTGAAAAAGTATATTTCCACAAAAAACACAACGTGATGAAGTTTTATCTGGTTCCTGAGACAAATCAACATATGTGTTTTATAAAATATCTCTGGTGTAGTTAGGGTAAAAACGGTGCACTTGCTCATTTTTAACATATCTGTTTCATAACGATTCAGAATATGATGAAATCCGGAGAGGGTAGCAGCACACATCAAATGTGTCTTTGTTTCGGAAGCGTGTCCCATGATTTATGAACAACATGCCTGTGGTTAGTTTCAGAATAGATGCTTGTACATGGACAGTAATGACATGGTAATTTCCACATAACAAGATGGAATATACCTAAGAAAACTATGCTCTATGTCACTACTGGGACTCTTTGATGACGAAAAAGAAAGATTTTCGACTGTAACTACAATTTTTTTGTAAATATGTCACTTACTCTGTGTTTTGCTATAATCCTCATAAGTAGCTGCTAGCAGAGTAATGGCTGTGTTCACCAGGGACATAGCTCACATTATTCCCTGTTATGTTTTGGTTGTTATAGCTCCTGTAAAACCGAATAAAATTTGCTAAGTTTCTAAGCTTTGTAAAGATATAAGACATGTACAGTGCCTTGCGAAAGTATTCGGCCCCATTGAACTTTTTGACCTTTTGCCACATTTCAGGCTTCAAACATAAAGATATGAAACTGTACATTTTTGTGAAGAAGCAACAACAAGTGGGACACAATCATGAAGTGGAACGAAATTTATTGGATATTTCAAACTTTTTTAACAAATAAAAAACTGTTAATACTTTGTTCGCCACCTTTGCTGCGATTACAGATGTACGTTGCTTGGGGTATGTCTCTATCAGTTTTGCACATCGAGAGACTGACATTTTTGCCCATACCTTCTTGGAAAACAGCTCGAGCTCAATGAGGTTGGATGGAGAGAGTTTGTAAACAGTTTTCAGTTCTTTCCACAGATTCTCGATTGGATTCAGGTCTGGACTTTGACTTGGCCATTCTAACACCTGGATATGTTTATTTGTGAACCATTCCATTGTAGATTTATCTTAGTTTTGGATCATTGACTTGTTGGAAGACAAATCTCCGTCCCAGTCTCAGGTCTTTTGCAGACTCCATCATTCTTCCAGAATGGTCCTGTATTTGGCTCCATCCATCTTCCCATCAAATTTAGCCATCTTCCCTGTTCCTGCTGAAGAAAAGCAGGCCCAAACCGTGATGCTGCCACCACCCTGTTTGACAGTGGGGATGGTGTGTTCAGGGTGATGAGCTGAATTGCTTTTACGCCAAACATAACATTTTGCAATGTTGCCAAAAAGTTTGATTTTGGTTTAATCTGACCAGAGCACCTTCTTCCACATGTTTGGTGTGTCTCCCAGGTGGCTTGTGGCAAATTTTAAACAACACTTTTTATGGATATCTTTCAGAAATGGCTTTCTTCTTGCCACTCTTCCATAAAGGCCAGATTTGTGCAGTATACGACTGATTGTTGTCCTATGGACAGACTCGCCCACCTCAGCTGGAGATCTCTGCAGTTCATCCAGAGTGATCATGGGCCTCTTGGCTACATCTCGGATCAGTCTTCTCCTTGTATCAGCTGAAAGTTTAGAGGGACGGCCAGGTCTTGGTAGATTTGCAGTGGTCTGATACTCCTTCCATTTCAAAATGATCGCTTGCACAGTGCTCCTTGGGATGTTTAAAGCTTGGGAAATCTTTCTGTAACCAAATCCGGCTTTAAACTTCTCCACAACAGTATCTCGGACCTGCCTGGTGTGTTCCTTGTTCTTTATGATGCTCTCCGTGCTTTTAACGGACCTCTGAGACTGTCACAGAGCAGGTACATTTATACAGAGACTTGATTACACACAGGTGGATTCTATTTATCATCATTAGTCATTTAGGTCAACATTGGATCATTCAGAGATCCTCACTCAACTTCTGGAGAGAGTTTGCTGCACTGAAAGTAAAGGGGCTGAATATTTTTGCTCACCCAATTTGTCAGTTTCTTATTTGTTAAAAAAGTTTGAAATATCCAATAAATTTCGTTCCACTTCGTGATTGTGTCACACTTGTTGTTGCTTCTTCACCAAAAAATTACAGTTTTATACCTTTATGTTTGAAGCCTGAAATGTGGCAAAAGGTCGAAATGTTCAAGGGGGCCGAATACTTTCGCAAGGCACTGTATATATATCCTAAAAATTGCATTTTTGAGCTTTGATTGTAATCCACATTGTATTTTCTATGAGGCGAAAAATAGAGTGTCATTGTTTACTAGGCACATAGCTCACATTATGCCGTGTTATGTTATAATCGTTATAGCTATTGTAAAATGGAGATATTTGCTAGATTCCTGAGTTTTGAAACTTTGTAAAGATATAAGACATATGTTTATAATCTAGAAAATGAGGTTGTAAGCTGTGTTTCAAATCGACATTCCATTTTATTTGAGGTTCAAAAATGGCCAGCTGAGTTTACAAGCTAATAGCGTTTGTTAATGGTTATGTACGTCACATTATAACTAATAATTATCTTGTTGCCTTAGCTATTGTAAAACAGAGACATTTGCTAAATTCCTGAGTTTTGTAAGCTTTGTAAACATATGAGACATGTTTACAGTATGTAACCTAAAAAATGCACTAGTGACCATTGATTGTAATCCACATTGTATTTTCTATGAGGCGAAAAAAAGAATGTCATTTTTGACTTGGCACATCGCTCACATAATGCCGTGTTATGTTACGGTCGTTATAATCTTAAAACTAAGACATTTGCGGGATTCCTAAGTTTTTAAGCTTTGTAAAGGTATAATACATGTATATATTACTTAAAAATTGCAGTTATGAGCAGTGATTTTAATCCACCTCCTATTTTATTTGAGGTGCATGTGTACCAGGCACGTAGCTCACATTACAAGGATTAATGTTTATTTTTGTTATAGCTACTGTAAAACAAAGACATTAGCTAGATTCCTGAGATTTTAAGCTTTGCAATGATATGGGACATGTATATATTACAAAAAATTGGACATGTGTACTGTGATTCTAGTCCTGCATTTTTTTAAATACCCCGCCGGCGGGATACTGAGCTTTAAGAGGTTAAACTCAATTTACCCATGATGCAATTCTCCTGTTCCACCACATCCCAAAGGTGGTCGATTGGATTGACATCTGGTGACTGTGTGGGCCATAATGAGTTACAGTGATCCCATTGTCATGTTCAAGAATATAGTTTGAGATGATGTGAACTTTGTGACATGACACATTATCCTGCTGGAAGTAGCCATTAGAAGATGGGTACACTGTGGTCATGAAGGGCTGGACAAGCTCAGCAACAGTAGTCAGGCTAGGGCTTTTAGACGATTCTCAGTTGGTACAGTGTGGAGTGTGCCAAGAAAATATCCAGGATGAAGCAGGATGCCTTCATGCTTTCATGTTGTTTGTGCAAAGTCTGACCCTACCATCTGAATGTTGAAGCAGAATTTTAGACTCATCAGACCAAACAAAGGTTTTTTTTCAATTTTTGACCAAAACTGACCAATAAAGTTGGCCTGTGCACATTTTTGCCACATTTTCCTGTTCTTAGCTGATAGGAGTGTCACCCAGTGTAGTCTTTCACTACTGTATGCCATCTATTTCAACATTTGATGTGTTGTGCATTCAGAGATGCTCTTCTGTAAACCTGGGTTGTAACAAGTGGTTATTTGAGTTAATGTTGCCTTACTATCAGTTCGAACCAGTCTGGCCATTCTCATCTTACCCCTGACATCAACTAGGCACTGCCGCTCAATGTTTTTTTTTTTCTCTTTTTCTGACCATTCTCTGTAAACACTGGAGCTGGTTGTGCAGGAAAATCCCAGTAGATTTGCACATTCTGAAATACTCAAATCAGCCTGTCTGGCACCAACAACCATGCAATGCTCAAAGTCACTCCAATCATCTTTCTTCCTCATTCTGATGCCTGGTTTGATATTCAGCAGATCATCTTGACCCTGTCTACATACCTAAATGCATTGACTGGCTGACACGTGACTGGCTGATTAAACATGCATAAATTTTTGCGTTAACAAGCAGTTGTGCATGTGTACCTAATGAAGTGGCCAGTGAGTGTACAGTAAATATATATAGAACATCTAGACACAAAAGTAATAAATCAATAAATAAAAATATATATGCATCAATAAACATATACATAAAAATATAAAATTATACATTTATTAATCTATATTATTTACCTATTTATTTCTGTGATCATTTATTTCTGTATTTATTTTTATTTTATATTAATTTTAGTGCTGTCAAACGATTAAAATATTTAATCGCGATTAATCGCATTGATGTCATAGTTAACACGCAACTAATTGCATATTTTTATCTGTTTTAAATGTCCCTTGATTTCTTTTTGTCCCATTATTTTTTTCTCATTTTAATGCATTATCTACATGGGAAAGTGGATTGGCTTTGTGCAAATTTTTTTTATTAAAAAAAGTCATCCATTGTCGCCTGGTATTGACAAGGGGCGGAGAATTCCCATCAGCTGTGTGCTTGGCCATCTAGTGATATTTCTGACTGGACGTGCTGCAATGATAGCTCAGTTCACACCGACCAAACACACAGATCACTTTGGTCTTGTCAATGGAACCATTTGGTACTTTTTTTAAATAAACTTTCCATTCTGAATTTTATCGGCATCCGTTTCGCCATTCACTCAAAACGAGACGTAGCATACTACTCTTTGGCCAGCTCGCAAGCTCAAAAAAGTGTGTGCAAGCTCAAAATAGTGTATGCAGCGGTTTTGTTACTGGTCTAGCTAGATCCGGTGTGGGGTTGTAGCTTTTCTAAGGTACTAGTTGTTGCAACAGCATGTGAATAAAACTACAAAGTTTGCTAGGCGAAAAAGACAGTTAATCTCGCGATAAAAAAATTTATGCTGTTGAAATTGGTTTGCGTTAATGTCGTTATTAACACGTTTCAATGACAGCACTAATTAATTTATTTCCATATTATTTTATTTCTGTTTTGTTTATTTCCACATATATATTTATTTCTGTACTTCCACATCCTTAAGCTAATGAGGGGGTGGGACTGTATCGTTCAGGCATAACAATCAAGCCAAGAGCGGGAGATTGTGAACGTAAAAAACGCAGCTGGGGAGGAACCAAGAATACGACATGGGGTTGGTTTGTAGGATACAGTATTCTTTCACCAACCCCAAACAGAGCTGCAATGTCACAAACAGACAATGCTGCTAACAATTAACTTTCCACAGCATCCATTGGCAACAGTGGCCATGGCAGGGTATGGCTTGGTTGGGCTACAGCACCACCAAGAATAGTGTTAGCCCCACCATGGTATATCAACTGTGCTGACGTTTGCATTTTATTTGTGTCTGTGTGTGTGTGAGAGAGTGTTCACAACAACGGTACATTGCACGGGCAGTTCTATTCTTTGATGAAATGGGTAGGCTGCAATGTAGATGAGAGAAACTGGAACTACAGTAGTATCTGATCGTATTAACGCTAGAACCTACATGCTAAAAACAAAATATACTATCTATATTTTTCAACCAATTTGTTACATCCCTATTGGATCTATCTATCCCATACTTGCCTATGCAGATTGCTCTATAACACCAAAACAATAGTTTGTGCCGAATCATGTGCTATGGACAAACGTTCACTAGGATGTGTTTAATCCGAATCTAAATCCTCAAGAACTTGGAGGTTGACCCCGTCGACTCAGCCACTCACCAGCGTTCGAGGGGATAAGGGTCTGGTGGCACACGCCCCACAGGAGGTGCCAGCGGTGGTGGCCAGGGGTGAAGGACCCCCTGTGATGGTGGAGAGGGTCTGGCAGCTGGCACCAGCAGTGGAGACCCAGCAGGATGGATTGACGGTGCCGCTGGCACTAGCTGTGTTTTTGACGGGGTTCTCGGCACCCGTTGTCTCCTCCTTGGGGTTCTCGGTGGCCGTCGTCTCCTCTCTGGGGTTCTCGGCAGCCGGCGTCTCCTTTCCGGGACCTCTGGTTGCGAAGAATACTGGAGGAGGTGGCATCAGAAAAAGCTCCTCCCCGCCTTATGGTGCTGGAAGTTGGAGCTCCCCTCCAGTAGCAGGAGCTCCTACGAACCTGATGATAGTGGCAGTGAGAGCTCCTGTGGCCAGAGCGGCCGCTCCTCGGGCTCACACTGGGGCAGCTGCTTCAGGCAGGGTGCGTTGCTCCTCAGGCTCAGGCCGGGTAGGTAGCTCGCCAGGCTGCTGGCGCAATGGAGGCAGCTCGCCAGGCTGCTGAGGTACGGGAGGCATCTTGCCAGGCTGCTGAGGCGTAGGTGGTAGCAGGAACTCGATGGGTGGCAACGTCAGTGGTGGGATATCACTGTATACCCACTATGGAGTGGTGGTAGGTTCCCACGGTGCCATGCTGTCCACCGGCGAGGCTGAGGCTGCTGGTTGTAATCCAAACCCCACTCACCTCCAGCTGAGTGGGGCTCCTGTGCCGTGCCCCATTGAAAAGTTTCACTTTTGGAAAATAGACTGGAATATAGAAAGGTTGGGTTACTGCAGACATTTTCATGGCTTTTCCAGGATCATTAACTCTGATCAAACGCTGCATTCAACAAGCCTTTTGCAATTCATGAATGCATTTTACCACATTCCTAAGAGACAGAGGGACAAAATCTGAGGCTGTCACAGGTGAAACACTCAATCTCTTGGGTTTGAATATTTAATCTTAACATTATCCATGAAAAAGTACCAAACACTCTGTCTGCAAAGAGAATTTAGAAAAAGAATTCTATAACATCCAATAATCATTACTTAAATGTCTTCCATCTTACTTGTCAGATAAAGATGAAGATACTTCTAACATATACCACTACATTAAAAAGTTAGGACCTGACCCCATCACTTTATACTGTGATATACCTTATATCTACCTCCTAGTGGCAACATGATTTATAGGCTGACAATAAATACCATAAATGCAGCCACCACAAACATCTACTAGAGTACAGAATTTTTGCACGACACTACAACTAAATCAAAATGTGATAGAAAATGACAGTGGATAAAACAAAATGAATCAGTTAAGTCTGAAATTGAACTAAAACCAAACAAAAAAAATAAGAATGAAAAGAAAAAGAAAGAAAAATTGAATCAAAACTATAATAAGCTGTGTGTGGTGTGTATATTTATATAGTGTGCGTGTGTGTGTGTGTGCGTGTGTATTTGTATAGTGTGTGTTTGTGTGATTGTGTCTGTGTGTGTGCTTGTGTATTTGTATAGTGTGTGTTTGTGTGATTGTGTGTGTGTGTGCTTGTGTATTTGTATAGTGTGTGTGTGTGTGATTGTGTGTGTGTGTGTGTGTGTGCATCAGGGCATGATGCTCGGTACAGCGAGATGTGGAATGGCCCTAGAGGACCAAAACCATCAGTCATGAAGGATTAGTTTCAGAGCGCCCTGTACGGTGACTGCATGGGACTCCAAGGTCCTTCCTTATCCCAAATAGCATCCTATTCCCTCCTCAGTCAATTACTCTTAGAAAGTACACATAGGGTTCTAGTTGAAGGGAGTGCACTACACAAGGATCAGGGTGCTATAAGGGACACAGTCTTTAGCTCACCCATGGAGTTTGTCTTGAATATGCAGGTGGAGGGAAAGAAACGGAGGTTGAGAGTTGAATCATCCTTAGCAACGCAGAGACACAGCAAGTCGGCTTTACAGAACAAGGAACCAGTAGTGAATCAAGTGTCGCACATTGCAGAGGTGAAAGCCCTTCAACTGCTAGACAGACATTAATGGAAAATACCATGCGGGGGCTAGACGAATCATCATCGGAAACCTTCCTCGATTTATTTTCAATTTTCTTGGATGAGGAAGGAAAATAGAAAATACAGATAGGATTTGAAACTGTCATGGTCAGTTTCCAGCTTTTGTCCATACATTAGAATTCCGTTCATCTAAAAGAACATCACCGTTTTATGTCAAGACCCAGTGCCATCAACCCAGCCAGCCTCCACTTCCTGGCGCTAAACAGTAGTAATTTAGCAGCATTCAGAAGCTCACTCTTTAAATTATTACTGTAATCTCTGAGATGGATCTGGTTACATTCTCCCATGGCTCTTCACCCATAGGCATCCATCACAATATGCTACTGTGGTTAAACCCAGAACCATACACATAGTAGACTGCAGAGTGGGCTTGTGGTGCTTTTGTATTGCAGCAGACACAGAGCTGTTCGTAGAGCTGACCACTTTTAAAGAAAAACAAGCTGCAAGTGTTGTACTGTCTGTAGTTAGCAGCTATCCATCAGACCAGACCACATATGTATCAACATGTGGCTGATTCCTGTTTTGTTACCTGCCAACCTGTGTCTTCTTGGTGCCGCTCAGTTCTCCTCCTTCAGTTCTCTCTCTCCTCCTGTCTCTCTCTCCTCCTGTCTCTCTCTCCTCCTGTCTCTCTCTCCTCCTGTCTCTCTCTCCTCCTGTCTCTCACTCCTCCTTCAGTTCTCTCTCTCTCCTCCTGTTTTTCTCTCCTGTCTCTCTCTCCTCCTTTCTCTCACTCCTCCTGTCTCTCTCTCCTCCTGTCTCTTTCTCCTCCTGTCTCTCTCTCCTCCTGTCTCTCTCTCCTGTCTCTCACTCCTCCTGTCTCTCTCTCCTCCTGTCTCTCTCTCCTCATATATCTCTCTCCTCCTGTCTCTCTCTCCTGTCTCTCACTCCTCCTGTCTCTCTCTCCTCCAGTTCTCTCTCCTACAGTTCTCTCTCTCTCCTCCTCTCTCTCTTTCTCTTCCTCTCTCTCTCTCTCTCTCTCCTCCTGTCTCTCACTCCTCCTGTCTCTCTTTCCTTCTGTCTCTCACTCCTCCTGTCTCTCTCTCCTTCTGTCTCTCTGCCAGAGGGTGATTAGTCTGTGTTGCAGACTGCCATTACATCTAATGCAGAAGTAGCACTTTGTGTACAAAGGGAAAGTGAGTGAGAGAGACCATTGTCAAAACAAGTACTGTAAATCCCCCACTTAAGTTAAACTTTAGCATGACAATAGCCATAAAATATATTTTTTTATAGAAATATGTATACATAAGTGTGAAAAATCTGAACTTATTTCATACCTTATACTAATAATGCATAATACATAATAGTATATCCCTAAATCTTTCAATTATGAACAGTGGCCTCCGCTAATATTGTCACCCTTGTTAAATATGAGCAGAATGGTGAATTTTTGTTAATCCTATTAAATGATTAATTCAAAATGTTCACAATAATTATACCTTTAAACCTGCACTATGTAACATTTCTGAAAACTACAAAAAATACAAAACCAATGTTTTAGGACTAGTAAACGTTAGGAACTTGCATATTGGATCCAGAGGTGGAAAACATCAACTTAAACTGGATAATCTGCATAATCGAGAAACTACAATTTGATTGTACTTGCAGCAGTCACTCAAGGGCTTTTCACAAGCTACCGTCTCAGAAATCTGGTTGCAGCCATTAATGTATTCCTTTTTCTGCCCTGTCCATGTAGTGTAACCACTGTGCCCTTAAATTTGAACCCACAAACTACTGCTTCCAATGGTGTCTCTGGGAACATTCAGTGCCTAAGCTATCTTTTTGTATCCTTTTCCTTGTTTGTGAAGGGCAATGATCTCTTCTCTCAGAATTTGTATTGAAAACAGGTGAATTCAGCACCACGGCCAGCTCCACAGCCTTCTGAATAGACTGTGAGTCCTTATGCTGGATTCACACCAGGCACGGCAAACTGGTTGTGTTCCAGCGGAAGTCCAATCATTTCAATAGGAAGCAATGCGTACCGCTGGGGCAAATCTACCGGATCCGTCAAAATGTGGACACGGTGCGGCAGGTGTGTCTGTAATTGAGTAGTTTTTTGTGTACTTGTACTTTTTAAAGTAGTTTTAAAAATCTGTAAATTTTACTTTTACTTAAGTATGTTTTGTTTGAATTATTGTAATTCGCTACATTTTAAATCATATCCGTTAACGATGAGGAGCAACTGATCATTTGATCGTAGAGATCTGCTGGATTTACAGTGACTGATTAAATCAGTAATATACTCAGGTGCTTGGCCATGCAGAGCCTTAAAAAAAAGAAAAAGGAAAAGAAAAAAAAACGTGCCCAGGAAACTACTGCACTGCACAAGCATTGTTGTATGTTTTTAAGGCTCTGCATGGCCAAGCACCTGAGTATATTACTGATTTAATCAGTCACTGTAAATCCAGCAGATCTCTACGATCAAATGATCAGTTGCTCCTCATCGTTCTGCGATCTCACTTAAAAGGTAAAGGTGATTTGGCATTCTCTGTGGCAGCTCCTAGGCTCTGGAATGACCTTCCTCTGTCCATAAAATCGTCTTCTACTTTCGGTGTCTTTCAGAGTGCGCTTAAAACACATTTGTTTTCTTTAGCATTTGAAAATGTTTTGTAAGCTGTCATGTGTCTATACTGTTTTTAGGTTTCATGTTTTATTTTTAATTTTTTTTCTCTCGTATGTTTCTGTACAGCACTTTGGATCCACTTGTGGTGCTGAAAGTGCTATATAAATAAAGTTGAGTTGATAGTTGAGTTGAGTTGCAGTGATTGATTGAGGGGCGGAAGAACAAACGCGCTAAACAAGAATGATGGAGACGGACAAAACAGATGCAGACCCAGCTGAAATTGAAATTGCAACAACTTCTCTTGAAGCAAACCCTTGGACAAATTTCAGCAACCACTTTCACTTCAAGTGCAAGAAAGCAGCTTTATTATGCGGTGTAAGCTGTGTTTGCCCAAGTCGACAGAACTTTTTTTTTTGGATGATCTGCACTAAAATCACTTGTATATCCCTAAATAATTTTAATTGTTTTTATTTAATAATTTGTGTTATTGCACTTTAATTTGTAAAGGTGTTCCTTCAATGAAAAACAACTAGATTGAGATTTATATTCCCTTGTCTTATTTTAACTACACTTGAATCCCCCACCCCACCACAGCTGTTCAAAAAATGTAACTCGATAACTTTTACTCTGAGTAAAAGTACTCTGAGTAATGAGCTACATTTTACTTTTACTTGAGTAGATTGTTAGACTGGAAACTTTACTTGTACTTTAGTAAAATTTAACTTAAGTAACAGTACTTTTACTTGAGTACAAAATTTTATTACTCTTTCCACCTCTGCCAAATTGTGCGGTGCTTTGCCATACAGCACCCGAACCGGAAGTTGATGTACCACCGAGGAAGAGCTAATATGTCGCTTTCACCTGTGGGTTTATGGGATTGCAGGAAAAGCTTTGACCGCTCAATAGATAGTTTTCGTATTGTCAATGAATACTAAACTGAAAAAGCTCCTGCTAGTCAACTTGCTGGAGGAGGACAGTGGTATGCAACGTTGTCCACCATTTTGTAGATGCGGAAGATTGATTACGATGTTGATTGCGGTTTACAAGTGACAAGTGTGTCTGCATTACGATGCCGTACAGGGATGTTTTGCCATGTGAATCCAACATTAGGCTGCGGAGCTGGCCGTGGTGCTGAATCCACCTGTTGTGGCTTTAAATACCTGTGTCAGATTTGTCAGTTTCACTCCACAAAACTTGCAACATCTGTGGCATTGTGCTGTGTGATGAAACTGCACATTTTAGTGTAGCTTTTATTGTGGCCAGCCTAAGGCACACTTGTGCAATAATCATGCTGTCTAATCAGCATTTTGGTATGCCACACCTGTGAGGTGGAAGGATTATCTCAGCAAAGGAAAAGTGCTCACTAACACAGATTTAGACAGATTTGTGAACAATATTTCACAAATATTTCACAAAAAAAAGAGAAATAGGCCTTTTGTGTACATAGAAAGTCTTAAATCTGAATTCAGCTCATTATCAATGGGGGCAAAAACAAAAGTGTTGCGTTTATATTTTTTTGTATTTGAGAAAAATACTTTAAGAATGTATACTTTCAGTTGTTTTACATCACTTAATGGTTAGATTTTTGTTAACATTTGGTATGAAATATCAAGAGGATAAGCAATATAGACCGTTGTTTCACAGAACCTTTTGCTCTTATTTACAAAAAGTGCCAGTGGACTTGACTGTATTATATGAAATCATTCATATTTAATTGAAAATATAAGTATGTTTTTTACTAATTATGAAAAATATGGGTCCAATTTTAGATAATTAAGTATATGTATTACTATACAATTATTATTTAAATACTATTTGATTAAGTTGTTGTATATTAGCAAAGGTATGATGCAAAATCAAAATAATCGTATGCTGTTTTTCAAGGCGAGAAACAAAAACAATATATGTTTGAGAAAAAGAGAGAGTGCAAGACGGAGACAGAGGAAGGGAGAGAGAGTGGGATGCTTGGAGGTAGAGAGAGAGAGAGAGAGAGAGAGAGAAAGAGAGAGAGAGAGAGAGAGAGAGAGAGAGAGAGAGAGAGGATGCTCGTGCCCTGTAGTCCTCATTGTGGGGATTAGTCTCCAGTCAGAGACTTTGTCAACAGCTTTCCGGAAATCCAATTACAGAATATCATAAGCCCTACAAGTTTCAAACTATACCCTTTCTCTGGTGTCTCCTTCTGTCCATCCATCCATCTTTACCTCTCAGGATGCATACACGTACTACACTTCCTAAAGCTCAGACAAAAAGAAAAAAAATGTTTCATACACTGTTTCTAAAGCTCAGGGAGATTAGGGGTAGGATACTACTCTTTCTAAAGCTCGGCAACAATACATTTCATACATGCTTTGTAAAGCTCACGGAGACAAAACACACTCAAATAACTCTCTCTGTCTGTATGTCCTCTGTAGCCTACCGTTTCTTTCTCTCTGTCATGTATGTCCTTCGTAGCCTACTGTTCCTCCAAGGATTCCATTTCTCTCTCTCTTTATGTATGTCCTCTGCAGCCTACTGTTTCTCTCTCTCTATGTCCTCTGTAGCCACCGACCTCACTTGATTGGAGTGTTTTGAGAAGGTGAGCAGAGCCGACTTAAGGAATCAAGGACAGATGAGTTTTGTTAAGGAGCTACTGTCTATGCAGCGTCCAGAGATCCACACCCTCATCAACTGAGTAGAGGCCTCAAATTCACCTCTTGACTGCTCTTAGTTTTCACCCCTAATCAGGGAGTGATTTAGGCCTGGAACACCATGTGGGTCCAATTAGGTACAACTGAAAAACAACAGTTGTCTGGATTTCAAACACGTTGTAAGAGATTTGCCTGTGCTGATAGAGGGTAGGTTCAGTTTGCATTAGCTTTCCCTCTGCATTGCAGCAAAAGATAGACTCGCTGAATCATTCTGGCTGCTTTGTTTTCTAGAGGTGATGGACCGTTATCATCCAGTAGAGTTCTGTAGGTACCAGGCGCTGTGTGTGTTGGGTCTGTGTATATTATCTCCTTATAAGAGTGCAGATAGCGGCTAATTGCTTGCATACTGTTTTAGTTGGGCTGTCGAGGAAACGTCACACAGCTGAGGCAGCCATGCATTCAGACAGATCTCTGCTGCTGTGTGCGGCTGTGTGCTCAGTGCCTCATGTATCAATTAAGCCTAGGCAAATTGAATTGCTTTTCAGATTTATTAGGCAGCAAATTATGCCGTCTCCCGTCTGACATCAAACAGCGGAACTCTCCGACATTTTAGAAAATACAGTTTTTTTCACAGACTTCCCTCTTCAAACATTTGTCCTCTATTGCTCTTTTCTTTTCATTCCTGTTTAATTTAATCCTGTTTGAGGTTCATACCTCTGATTCATTCATTCCGTGACAAAGGCCCCGGTTTAGCTGATTATGGCAAACATTACTCGGATTGACCTTTCTAGATATTTTTTGATAAATAGAGGTTTACTCTTCCCTTGACAGGGGTCACAAATGAGCCGTAGCATTACACAGACTTAGATGCTGTTGCATCTGTTAGTATCATTTTTACCAATATTGCAATATCTGACTTTAGCATTAAGGCTTCTTCTAAAACCACGCCAGGCTCAATTTAACCAGTCTTATTTCCCAGATGTAACACATGGGCTTTGCCAGACAGGCAGGTAGGGGTAAAGATGGCTCAGTGGTTAGGGAGTCAGAGTTGTAGTTGGAAGGTTGCCGGTTCAATTACCGACTATGCTAAATGTCCTTGTGTTCTTGGGCAAGGGCAATGTCCCTGTATTTACTGTAAGTCACTCTGGATAAGATGACTAAATTGTATAAATGTAAAAAATCTCTGAAAGTGAAACTGTCTGAGGAGGAAAGGTTCAGTTAGGGCCTTATAAAACCAGTTATATTTTTTGGCCAATTCCGTATATCTCAAACTATTTTTGGTTTCTCTACCACCGGGCGTCCTAGTACCCATGATTGGGAAACACTACCCAGACAGCATTGGTTTTCTATTCTTTTTTTCACGCATCTGCAACTAAACAACCATTTGGACAAGATTGCATTGGGAAGCCTACAACTGAAGCAAAAATATAGAAAATACTGCTGTAATGTACAGTTTGCATATGCATTGCTCAATAGGCCATTTCACGACACGGTATACGAAAGACTGTTTCACAAAATGTGCATAGGTATTTGGCATGTTAATATTCACTTTAAAATACAATTACCAGGCAAGACACTGATTTTGCTTTCGGCATAACATAAGACTCTAGCAATTAAAAAAAAGACAAACAAAGTAACATTTCCAATCGACATAAAGTGATGCAATGAGAAAAAGCTATATGTATAATTATTAATTTACAAAGATGTTTCAAGTTTCAACAATCATATGGACAGAGCCATAACCTTCCATAGCACTCATGCTAACACTACCCCCATGTGGGAGAGAGCTGCCTAATGAGTGAAGACAGTCAATTACTTCAAACGATTTAGATACATAGACATATTATATATTATCATCATTGTTCCACTTTAAATAGTAGCGTACATCTAATCATATGCATTTGGTTAAGTGAGTGATATGAAGAAAACAAGCATCATCTGGGCAGTTGAGAATGGAATAAAAGCCATTGTTTTTATCAAGTGCAATACAACATTTGAACGATATGCTAGAGATGAATGATGGCCAATTTATTATTATTAATTTATTATAATTATAGTTAATATTATTAAAATTATGGGACTATATTCAGATTATAGAAACATCTTGACATTTTTTAATTTGTTGAATTCCGTGTTAATGCCTGGATTATGCGATTCTCTAAAGTAAATAAAGACTCCTAAAAATGATGAACAGTGATTTTGGGGGGGATGAGCGCTCCACAGTTCACAGTGGATGCTACATCTACATCTTCTATATTCAATCACACACTGGAGGTTACATTTATATTTATTTGCAATCACTCCCATATCTGTCAGACAAATGAAAGTGAATAAAATAATTGTGGTCCTCGTGGCATAGTGGGTTATGAAACTGCATTGCAGGACAGTCTGTGTCATGATAGTCAGTGGTTCGAGCCTGACTATGGGTTCTCTGACTTTCCCCGGACCTCCTGCATGAGGCAGAGCAAATTGGCATAGCGCTGCACAGATTTGGGTTAGATAAAACTGATAGTCTATCCTACCACGTCCCTCTTCAGTGACACCTTGTTTTCAGATTGGGCGCCTGTGGGTTCAATTGCAGGAGTATTGTTGGTGAATGTAATCATCGCATTGATGATCTGACTAAAGGTTTGCGTGTTGGATGAGCAGTGTGAAAAGAATCGGCAGCTAGGCTGGATGAACCATTTGCCCACACCTCGCCATCCCACAGATCTGTCCAAGGAGTTGCGGAGCTGCCGACAAGGCAGGGTTAGCAGGAATTGGGAAGTGAGGAAAATGAAAAGAAATTGAATGAAATAATGCAGTCAAATTTCACATGACTACGGTAATGTCTACCCACGGATAACAGTTAGTCAGAAAGTCGTCTTTTTAAAAATGTAGAACCAGTGATATAAACTTTTACATGAGGATGAATTTTCACATTTAGCGACATCTCTGGCAATATTATTAACTTTAAAATATGCAGTTTTAAGTAGGCCATGTAGCACTGAAAGGGAGTTTTCAGGGATCTCAAGCAGGGCTCTCTTTTTCCTGGGTAGCCAGAGTGCAAATTGTGGCAAGTACTAGTTTATTGAGTTTAGTAGCAGGATGTAGCATCTGCTCAGACTGGATAAGATCAACATTAACCAGACTCTGTGAGACTCTTTGTATCCTTGATTATTGTGCCCAAGTCTCACGAAACGCACACAAGCACGCACACACACACACACAAGCATGCACAAAAGCGCACACACACGCACACATGCACATGCACGCACACACACACACGCACACACACCCTCAAAAAACTGGGAGATCACATAAGGCACAAACACAAAATGAGTATATGTATTACGGGTTGGTCTTTCTGTTCTGAAGATGAGAAGACGAAGACTCGGATGTGTCCTCATGTTCATCAACACTATCTCAATTACATTTTTTATGGTAAATGTCATGGCAGGAAGGCATGAACAAGTCACCTGGATCCTAATTCATTCAGACCAGAAACATGCGCTCATGTGAAATCTGAAAGCATCATTGCATCGTTTTGGGCTAACGGAGGTAAAACGCTGGTGGATTTCAGCGTTGGCTTTTGAGAAAGCAGTTTGAAGTGCATGCGGGTGTGTTTTTTTGGGTGTCAATGAGTCTAAAATGTCTGGCTGTTAAAAAAAATTGAATATAGAGGTGTATTTCCTTAGGTGAACATTTGAATTTAGATTTCATCATGTTTATATGAACAGTTGGGTTGGTCAATAAAGGTTTTTATAAAATCTAAATCTTTCTCTCTCTCTTGCTCACTGTCACAATTTAAACATGATGTGAGTGTGTAGAGAGAAGGGAGAGAGACCCAACAGGCAGTTAGATGGTTGTTGCTTCTTTAGATTAGACAATCCGGGAAACATATGCTGTATGAAGTCGCAGGCGAATGCTTGTAGCGAGAGCACATCGGATGTACATAGAATACTCACGCTCTAATGCGTCGTGGACACGGAATAATAACAATACAAGTACAGAGCTTACGCATACACTTCCAAACTACAACCACACTCTTTTCAGAGCTCCTGGACGTCCGTCGTAACACAGCAACAGAATATCATCAATGAATCGCACCCTCCTTCTGTTCCCCCGAATCGTATATAGAGCTTGATTGCACTGGCTGTATACACTACACAACAGAACACACCTGCCCTAAATTGGAACAGCCTCACCGCTCTAGGTGAACAGAAGGAAGTCACTACACCTACATATTACACACACATACAATCACATAACATAACTCCTCTGTGCATCCACTGGCCTATTACAAAACACTACCCACTATAAACAATAACGTATACATATCTAGTCCATTTCTTATTTCCATGTCCACGCCAAACCTCCCTGGGCTGGACGTAAAACTCAGTGTTTGAATCTCTTTCTCTTTTCCCCTTTCATCCTGTCCATGGTGACCTGGCTGTAGGCTCACTCTCTCTCTTCCTCTGTCATTCTGTCATATACATCTCTATATTCATTAGTTTTTTTACTTATATACTATATGAATCCCTTCCAGAGTAAATAAAACCTTTTTAATATAGTATTTCAAAATGTTACCCTAGACTGATTCATATACAGTGCCGTTTTTATCAAAAACAGATGAGAGTACTGTTCAGGTTTTTCTGTTCGGTTTTTAGTTCAAATACCACAAGGTCCAGAATCCAATGCGAACTGTGCCCTGTAAGTGGCATCGGTGATACTGAATCTTACATAACCAATAAGCTACATGCTATTAATTATAAAACAAAATATTTTTACATTTACATCTGGTCACAATATATATTTATATATATATGCCCTATCTTGCTTCAGTAGGTACAGATGTAGCCATAATCTGTCACTGATACGTTTTCAAATGAAGTTATCACAAAGTATGCACAAATGAGACATGCTAGCTAGGTTTACTAACTATAGCCGCTTTCCGACCAAGTAGTTACAGGAACGTAGTTATAGGAACAGTCCACTTCTAAACAGTTCTACTAACTACTCTCCCCCAAATCCGGTTTTGCTCTTTGCATTCGCACTGGTCAAGTGGTCATAGGCACTGGTAGGAGGGATTAGGGCGTGACGCAAGCACCGCAACAAGCTTTTATAGCGTCGTCAATAGACCTTAGTGTAGCGCTACATACAACATTTCACAGTTTATTGTTTGTAATACTGGGTGTATAATTGGAGATATAAGTGTTTAAATCATCTTATGTATGCGGATGATCTGGCTGTTTTCAGCCCAAGTGCTGGGTTCCTACCGCGGCTTGCTGTTCTTTCAGATTACGAGGCTGAAAATTTTACAATTTTATAAAAATAATGTTGTGATGATAATGTCCTAATAACGGAGTTCGAACCGCGGCGTTTAAAACCTAGACTGGATTCATAGAAATTGAATAGCTTCTTAACACAGAAACACAAAAGACGAAGGCATCAGCATGATATGTAGCATTATACGCAACAGACAAACGAAGCGACCGGTGTAATTTATAAGTTGGACTAATCAACGTGGACCTAGGAAAAGGGAAAATGGAAAGACCCTGCTCTGGAGTAGGAGCTAAAACGGTTATAGGAACGGCGGTGCGAGGAACTAAATAATCCCGCAATTTCTTCTATCGGAAAGCAAGAAAAACAGGGTTATAGGAACGTTATGTTCTAGGAACTGCAAAAATCCCTGCGGTCGGAAAGCGGCTATGAATACACTAATACAATTTACAACGAATCATAATAATCATCTGATATGTGTTAGAATATGCCCTATCTTGCTTCAGTAGGTACTGAATCTATCAGTCAATCAAACTGTACAGATTTAACCATAATCTGTCACTGATTCATTTGAAATGAGGTTGAAATTAGGCATGCTAAATCGGCTATCATTGACATCCACTAGGTATCATCTTTTCTAAAGATACTTTCAATGAATACCTCTCACCAAGTAGATTGATACTTATATCACCTATCTGGTTAGAATTCATACATGCATAGCTATATTCTGTCAACCTTCATTGATCATTTATCTGATGTTTTTCCAAGTATTTCCACAAATTAATATACACACCCAAAGCTAATCGCCTTTAGGCTTCCATTAGGACATTGCAATTTCATGTCTTTTCTAAGAATGATTTCAATAAATATTTCTCACTTAGATTGATACTTATATCACCTACATTGCTAGAATTCATAATGTACATGTTCATTATTAATTTTAGGTTGCGGTCATCTAAGTATTTCCACAAAAAAATCCAATGATTACCTGTTGGTGTTACACCGCCTGGGCCTGACTGGTTTGTCCAGTCTTTTCTTTTCATTTTTCGGGATAATGAATAGAACATTTCCAAAACAACTTGGTCCACGTGAGCATCAAAACCTGGTTGATCTAACAAACAGATGTAATCATCTTCTTGGCGGGAGCTGGTTGAAAGCAAAATCATTTCCTTGTCCCA
Source organism: Umbra pygmaea (assembly GCA_016801145.1). NCBI lineage: Eukaryota > Metazoa > Chordata > Actinopteri > Esociformes > Umbridae > Umbra > Umbra pygmaea. The sequence goes on along the minus strand of JACXGM010008606.1, from coordinate 8,830 downwards.
CTCTTTACAACAAAACATATTCTGATTCAATTCTTGTTGCCATTGAGAGCTTGCCCTGTGGCCACTACCAAAACAGTGGCTAGATAGATTTAACTGATAAAGTTGGGCAGGAGCATCATATAAGTAACACAAATAGAAATAAGAAGTAACAAGATGTGGACAGATGTTGGAAGTAACAAGTAAATAGATATATGAATATTGAAGGGGATATAGAAAGTAACATGTAAAAGAATAGTGTAAGTAACAAGTAAATTGATATATGAATAAAAGAATAAAAGGTCTGGGGAGGCATATCCTTCGAGGGCCGCACAGACCTCCACGTGCAAGCTACCAGTACCCTGACTGCTGTTACTGTAGGTACTTGGATGAAATCCTCAAAACCATTGCCAGAACCTTCGCTGGTGCAGTGGGCCCTGGGTTTCTCCTGGTACAGGACAGTGATACACAGTGGTAGCCGCATATGTAGCAGAAACATTATATGGTATCAATTCATAGCTACAAATCGTAGTTATGGCACATTAATAATGTTATAATATTACACGTTAACGTTACACATTTGATGTGCCCTAGCGAAGAATACCATAAAACAGAAGGAATTCGGTTCAATGCCTAAAAAGACTATCTTACCTGATATTGTGATTGCAACTCTGTTTGCATAACACTTCTCTGTGATGTTGTACAGCGGTGGCTTCTAATCAATAGGATAGGCTGGTTTTCTGTTTCTTCACTCCAGATGGCCATTATCTCGATACAATATATGTTGGGTTTTTCCGATGATGAAAAATGAGAGGTGGGCAGTCTGTTTGTGTCCCTTTAATTTACATCCATGGGTGAGCACTCTTGGTTCTGTAGTCGTTTACTGCTCTCGTCGCTTACGTTTTTTTCTTCAGATTGGTCCCTGTCACCAGCCCTGTGGCCAAGTGCCAAATGACCCAGACGCTGATATAACATGTTGAATTGACGTTGGGCACCTCCAAAATGAGCCCAATACATGTCAATGGTGAGGGACACGCCGGACAAACAAGAGCGAAGGTCTGTCACTGTTGGCCTAACTAGTACAGATGGCCAATGATCGACTTGGTGTGTCAGGGCCTTTAGACTACAATGTAACTCTCCGCTGTGTACTGCAGTTACTACAAATACTAAAGTGTATTATTATCTGAGAACCGGGAACAAATACAAAATTCTTAGTTTAATTAATTGTAGCATGGTATTCTCCCACCTGTGCCGTTATTATTCCTACAATGAAAGATTTGCTATATAAAGAACAGGCTCCGTTTTGACTTAAAAAAATACATAGTATTTAAACTACTGCCACTTTTTTTATAATATACATGTAAAACCATTGGGAAATTATTATAGAGACCATCGAAATTCAAACAGGAGGCTAGTGGCTCAGTAGACTTCGTTTTTACATAAAAAAATAGGTATTTTAGAGACATAATAAAAAACTCATTGGGTTAGCGCTAGGGGCACTATTCAGTATTCCCTATTGATCATATCTCATCCAGTATGAGTGTATGGATGTGTCATACTTTCCATACACTATTGCATATATTGCTCAAAAAGTTGGAGTCATGAGTTTGTTTAAATTATGTTACATATATGCCTTCCTATAAATGGTCAGATGAATAGCACTCAAAGAATAGTACACTAGGTTATATGAATCAAACAGCATTCCCCTCAAGTTACCGTTGATAAGCTAAAAATATTCTTCAAAATATGTCTGCATGAGGTTGGAATACAATATTTTCAGCTGGACAAATATCATGGCATTTATTTAGGCTAAATGATGGTACTATTATGGATTAGATGCCTATTATTGTTTGTTGAAAATATTCATTTGAAGAACAGCATGCACAAACTGTGTATGTGATCTACTGTATACCATTGCTCTTCCTATTTTAACTTTGTATTTAGCGCTACATACTTGTAGGTTGTCCAGGTTGTATAATTTGATTTGCCTACTGAGTGTCTTTTTTTCATGTACTCAATAAAAACACATAATTATAGTATATCTGGTTGGATGCCAATTATTAGGTATTTTACATTGTGTTGTTATTCATACAGACACTAGTTGGTTGTTTAACATTTCTAACACAATGACTAGCTGAGTGCCAATCAATGCAGGTCTTGTTTCTACAAAATTGATGCAGGCTTTGTGAGGGTGCGCACAATGCTGATAATTTCTTATACAAAATAAGACATTTGCGCGATGTACAATCGTTGTGAATCGCGGGTGCATGCTTTATGCGCTAAAATAAGGTAAAAAGATACAGGAAGTAACACATCAGACATATTGGAAGGACCAACTATTGTAAATAGATATAGGAAGTAACAAGTAAATAGATATAGGAAAAAGTTAATAAATAAATATTGCAAGTAAAAATAAATAGATATAGGAAATAACAAGTAAAGTGATACAGAAATTAACAAGGACATGCATATAGGAAGTAACAAGTAAATAGATATAGAAAGTTAAAAGTAAACAGACATAAAGTGACTAACAAGTAACTAGCCTGGTTGACACCAGACCCATCTTATGTGTAACTGAGAGTGGGTCTGGACAAGGTTCATTCACAGCCCATTTTCAAAGGGGCGTCACCAAACGGACTCCGCTCAAATGCCTCTCAGCGCAAATGGATATATCAGACTTTAGCTGAATCGAGTCGGCAAGACCGCAACAACATCTTTTTTTTAGATATGAAGGCTTCGAGTGTTGTTATTTGCTCGGATTTAAAAAAAAAAAGGAAACGTTCAAATCGCTTAAAAAGATAGCTGAAGTGATATTGCGGATGTTCCATTGCAGCAGCCATTGTTTTAATTGTCTGCTTCAACCAATTACAGTATATTCTGTAGCTGCGCTATCGTCATCGTGTAAAGCCCACCTCAACGGTTGTGATTGGTGCCACGATTTGGAAAAATTGGAAATGGGTTTGAAATGGGCCAGACTGACTTGCAGAGCAAATCAAAAATTTGGTGGAAGTCTGTCAGGGTTCTCCCAGGCTAACAAGTCACCAGATACAGCAATAAATATTTATATATATAGGATGTATCAAATAAGTAGATATTTAAAGTAACACATAAAGACATAGGAAGTAACTAGTAAATAGATATAGGAAGTAACATGTAAAGAGATATAGGAATAAACAAGTAAATAGATACAATATAGGAAATATCAAGTAAATAGTTATAGGAAGTAACAAGTAAATATACATAGAAGGTAACAGACTGTCAGCTGTGTGCGATGAACAAATCAAACATACTGTAATTCCTCAAATAAAAACCGGTAGTCAAATTAATGCCGGGCCTCTGATAGTGGCCGGGGGCGTGGTCAACACGGACAAATAAAGGCCTGTCTTAAATAAAGGCCAAGGGAATATTACGTCTGGATAATCTCATAGGTGCCTTTCATATAATGTGCATTCCAGTTAAGCGTAATGTACATTTCTATCACTTTAATAGATTCAACAATATATTCATGCTCTTTTCGGATTATGGAACTTATCTAATGCCGCGATACTCACTGCTCCTGCGAGCTGCCATTCCGCAGGTTTTTGTTCCAAACCTAATTTAGCACAAGTGACGCTACTCACTACCAGGTTGAAACGCTAACTCAGAGTAGTCGAAACTTGGGTTGGACGGAACATTTACGGAACGGCAGATCGCGGGAGCAGGAAATATAAATATAAAATAAATCGCTAAGTATAACTGTCCTACCGGTATTTCAGTCAATGCGGCTGTATGTTTAACTCAGCTGTTGTTTGTATTAACGTACATGTAGATTGCAGTAACATTGGAAATAACATGGCTCCCATTCAGTGCAAGCGATTGAATCTTCAACAACTTTTTTCAACTACGTATTGGAACGGTTACAAGAAGTGTTGAGTTAACAATGTAATGCAGCAATAAAAGGCAAACTGGAACAAGGATTGACACTAAAATATAGGTAATTATACTTATCAAACAGAGGGAATCAGAAATAAAGGCCTGCCTCTAACAAAAGCCTGCTTTAAATAAAAGCTGGTTGCCTTCTGCAGTAGAGGTAAATAAGTGCCTCTGTCTTTATTTGAGGAAATACGGTAAGCAACTGAAATAGATCAACCGGACTGCTTCACGTGGTTTCCCCCAAATAAATTGTAATTGCAACCAGAGGCGTCATGCACCTATTTTTTTTAAGGGGGCACAGTGTGCACAGCGCACGGAAACATGTCCCCACAAATACAGATATTAAAAGGAAAATCCACTTGGCTCAAAAATCTGAGGGGGCCCGTGCCCCCTCACTTTCAATGGGCATGACGCCTCTGATTGCAACTGTAGATATAGGAATTAACAAGTAAATAGATATAGGATGTATCAAGTAAATAGATATAGGAAATAACAAACAAATATTTATTCACACATATTTATGCACAAGTGGCCTCTTCATCTCCTAGCCCCTCCTCTGCTCCTTCGGCTCCTCCCACGGGCATAGCATATACCAGGATGATGTACCCAATGGCACCCTACTCCTCCTTACAAAAGGCACTACTCTCAACCTGGACCAATAGCCTAGAGCTTTGGCCAAAATGTGTGCCCCACCAGGTAATAGGGTGCCATTAGTGACACGGGCCGTGGTTGACGAACCATGAGAGAACATGGAAACTCACATAGTTGGAGAGCACAGAGGGGGTTCTTTACCGAACATCAGATCAGCTAGTCAGTGAGCTGACAGGACATGTAGTCTTTTCTGGTGATGGACCAGAAACACACAAACACACACAAACACACACACACGCCTGGGTTGTTTCCACCATCCACATTTATTTCAATTTCATCGAATTACGGAGAGGAATGAGACTCAACGCAGTGATCAGAGCGCTTGCTCCACTAAGCATTGGCCCCTGACCATCCGCGCCTCTCTTCTCATCTCCCCTAGATGAATGGGGTGAAGTCAGCACGGGGCCTCGCATCCAGTGAGGGAGAGCACAGAGCTATTATTAACATGGGCGAACAAGGCAACCCGGGGGGCAGGAAAAGCACTGCAATGGATGAAAGAGAAAAGAGTGAGAGAGACACGGGTGTTGTGTGGAGAAAATAACGTGAAGAGAGATGGGGGTGAAAGAGTTGCATGTGAGACAGAGAAAGTGCATGAGCCTAAACAGGGATCCACACGGGAGGGGGTAAGGGGTTCCGTTAAATCTGACAGGGTTTTTTTGTGTTGGAGGAAGTGGAAGTGGAGACGGAGATAAAGAGGAGTGGCCGGTGTCCAGGGAGAGAAGGAGTGAAGACAGTAGATGGTTAAAGCAGCCAAGTCATATCTAAGCTGAGGGATGTATGCCTATTTTCCACTGCAAGGCTGACCCGGGCCAGTCCATCACGGTATGGATGGTGTACCCATCTACAGCTTCCCGCTCCATAGCATGTCATACCGGGCCAGCGGTTTCAAGAATATTGCATGCACATTTCTTAAATGCATTTATTTAGCCAGCAGCATAGAGCCCTGTATTGCACTGTTGGTTTGCTTCTAAAGCTAAGCAGGGTCAGGCCTTGTTAGTCCCTGGATGGGAGACCAGTGCTGCTGGAAGTGGTGTTGGAGGGCCAGTAGGGGGCACTCTTCCCTCTGGTCTAAAGATCATTCCCAATTCCCCAGGGTAGTGATGGGGACATCTGCCCTGCCTAGGGTGCCGTCTTTCAGATGTTAAACGGGTGTCCTGACTCTCTGTGGTCATTAAAAATCCCATGGCACTTATCGTAAGAGTAGGGGTGTTAACCCCGGTGCCATGACCAAATTCCCAACCAGGCCTCTCACTCAATCATGGCCACCTAATAATCCTCCTCCTTCCTAATTAGCATATATAACTACTCACCTCTCCACCTGCTAGCTGATGTGTGGTGAGCGTTCTGGTGCAAAATGGCTGCTGTGCATCACCCAAGTGGGTGCTACACATTGGTGGTGGATGAGGTGGGCTTTCCCCTCACTGTGTAATGTGCTTTGAGTTCCTTGGAAGAAAAGCGCTATATAAGTTGAATGCATTAATATTCTTTATTTCTTTACCTGGAACCGAAAAGGACTGTTCTGTGGTAGTTGCAACATAATTGGTAATTGGTTGCAAAATCACTTGCATTCAATGAGTGCCTGACGTGTGGTTCCAATAGACATCACCAGATGTTGGGTTTCTATAATGGTGATGCACTGCCAGGCTTTACTGCAACTGTCTTCAGTTTTTGTTTGTTCTTGGGGTGATTTGCCTTTGCCTTCAGTTTTGTCTTCAGCAAGTGGAATTCAATTCGATTCAATCCACTTCTTTCCCTTAGAAAAGGTATTTGTCCTTCCGGGTGATTGTTCTTCTGCACTGTGAAGTGTTATCTAATGAGGTTTGCAGCACTTGTCTGAATCACAGCAGAAAATATATAGCCCTAAACACTTCAGAATTCATCCTGCTACTTTTGTCATTAGTCACATCATCAATAAATACAAGTGAACCAGTTCCCTTTGCAGCCAAAGCTGCCCATGACAGAATCCTCCATGCGCTTCACGGATGAGATGGAATGGTTTGGATCATAAATAGTTTCTTCCTTCTGTCATACACGTCTTTTCCCATCATTCTTGTATACATTGATCTTTGTCTTATCTGTCCATAGTACATTACTTTTTGGCAATCTCTAATCTGGTCTTCCAGTTTTGAGGCTTACTAGTGGTTTACATTTTGTGGTACACTCTCTTTATATACTTTGATAAAGTTTTCTATGATTGTTGACTTTGACATTAATAGGCCTACCTCCTGAAGGGGGTTCTTGAACTGGTCAAGTGTAGGAAATATTTATTTCTTCACCAGAGAAACAATTATTCTGTCATCCACAACAGTTTGGTCCAAGATCTTTGATTTTACTGAAGTCACTAGTGCATTCTTTATTTTTAAGAATGTACCAAACAGAGTTTACCACACCTAATGATTTTGCTTTCTCTCTGATGGATTTGTTTACATTTTTTAACTAATGATTGCATGCCTCACTGGCAGTGACAGCTCTTCGGACTTCATATTGACAGATAACAAAAGTGATTCTGAATGCAAATTCTACACTTGAAATCAAATCTAGACCATTGATGAGGGAATGACAAACACCTGGCCAACAGCTAAACGGTCAACTGTCCAATGATGTTTGGCCACTTTAAAATGACCACATATAAAAAAGTGCTGTTATTCTTACATCACTAAACACATTTGGAATAGCCATTGTGCATTTAAAAACCTAGAACTGAATGGATATGCTAGTTAACATTCTGGGAATGATTCCAGTTTGCTGGGAAGAGGTGAAGAAAACGAGGGCAAGATTTCGAGAGTGAGTAAGAAATAGTCGGAGCATGACTACGGAGAAAAAGATAGCAAGGGCGTAGAGACAGGCCAAGCAAGAGGCAGGCGGATAAAGAGAGCTACTCTGTCAATGGTGGAAGGAGAAAAAAAAGATAGAAACAGCCAGAGAGGGATGGAGAGGGCGAACGATAGCGCCAAGCGACAGACGGGCATATCTCTGAGAGGAGACAGAACGAGTTCCCAGGCCGAGCTGATAAGCGGAAGACAGCTGAGCAGAAAGGGAGTGACTGGGAGAAGTGGGGAGTGGTCCCCCGGGACAGCCTTGGTTCTCTCTGTCAAGCCCCGGTCCAAATGAACAAAACGTCTGAGAGAAAAAGGGCTTTGCAGGGCCAGTTGTACAGCATGGCACTCCTATTCACACTCTTCACATTCACCCTCATATTGTCTACATAACATTACTCTATCTCTCAATCTCCATCTTTTTCAATGCTGCTGTTTTGTCTGTCTGTCTGTCTGTCCATCTGTCTGTCTGTCCAGCTGTCTGTCTGTCTGTCTGTCTGTCTGTCTGTCTGTCTGTCTGTCTGTCTGTCTGTCCAGCTGTCTGTCTGTCTGTCTGTCTGTCTGTGAAATGTACTACTGTATTGTATGTCTAACTCGGATGTATCTACAGACATATAAGTGAGGAGTATGTACAGATAGATGTTTATGTGGCATACGAATCAGGGACTTTATTTTCTTTCATTACAAAGAAAATTCACTGTCAATGACAATTTGGCGAGTTAAAAGCTCACAATGCAATATGAAAATATGTCTAAATCTTGTTAGAAAATGAGCACAAAACGTCATCTAAGAAATTACACTAAATAAATCATTTCAGTTTTTTTCTAAATCGTAGTGTTGAAGCAATTAACATTTACATAGATAGCTGCAATAGTGTTGTTTGAAACTCACCTTACAATTTGGATTGCATAGTGAGAAATGGAGGTAAATGTCAGTGATGGACACATTGTCCTAGATCAGTGAGCCGCAATTCTGTAGGTTTTTGTTCCAAACCAAATTTAGCACATGCTACATTAATCATTAGTGGGATTAAACGCCATCTCCGGGTAGTCACAACTGTGGTTGGATAGAAAACATACAGAATTGTGACTCGCGGGAGCAGAAATGAGTAACGCTGTACTAGATCATCACAGAATACCATACATTTTGTTGGTATTTGTTGGTTTGACATGATGTTTACACCAGGGGATTAAACTCAGGAGGCTAACTTTTCTATGCAGCCAGAAAGCCATTTCTGTACTGTAGCTCAACTGGAGCAGGGCAAATACAGAAAACCAGACAAGTGACTTAAAGACTTGCACCCATTCATTTTTATCTAGAGTTAGGCTATCTGGACCACTTATGTCTTCCGCCCACAGAACTGTCAATCCCCAAATGCACAAACTTTCACTGTCCCATTTATTCTGGTGGAGGGATTTTAGGTGGGCCGAATGGAGAATCTAGTCTGTTTATTGTCTTAGCCTAGACTAGAAGGA
>JACXGM010008605.1:0-28509 GCA_016801145.1 Umbra pygmaea | reverse complement strand
ACTGTAGGCTAGTTATACCTATATGATGAAATTATTATAATTTCTCGTGAAGCTATGTTAATTTTTATGTGAACAATGCGCTGCCACTTTAATTCAGTGCGGTGTAGCACAGCAAAAATAGACTCTGTTCGGAAACGATCGCTGCACTGCTGTATACGCACCCCTCCTGGAACGGATCACCGGACCGCATCGGCATGCAGTGTGAAAGCTCTAGCCTGTTAACATGGGCACGGAAAAATATACGGACCCCATACGCACCGCAGACGGAGTATGTCTGAAACGGGTGTCAGACTCTGCAGCCTGCGGCGGCTTGGCAGCCTGCGGCGGCTTGGCAGCCTGCGGCGGCTTGGCAGCCTGCGGCGGCTTGGCAGCATTGTTGCTCCACAGTCCCTGGATGGGATCTTTAGTACCTCCGGCGAGACACTGGGGGGGTTAGCTCCCATGTTTGGATCTCATTGAGTCAGGCTAACTTGGTGTGCTAGCCTGTGTCGTGGGCACTTCACCGTGAAGGCTGCACAGTGATGTTTCGAGGAGCCGGTGGGAGTTAAAGCCTCCTGGGCATGTTTCAGCCCTAGGTAAGCGGAAAACAACTAATGTAGTAAGCCAATTGGTGACTAAATATTTTCAACGTAGGCCCACTGTGTGGTGACTGAGAACCAAGACGTTATAGCACTAGCTTGGTGTAGCTAGCAGGAGAGAACATCTCACATCGAAGTAGGATTATACCAAGAGCTAGCTAGTATGTTGCTAGCTCACTTCTGACTGGCTACTGTTTGAAGACAGCTAGCTAGCCTGGTACAATGATCCTCGAAAATTCATCCTTTCTATGAGAAAGTAGGAAAACACTACTGCATAATCCAAAAACAACTTCCAGCAAATGAGTTGTTAGCTCGAATCTGTAGATAAATTTAGATTTGCTCTGCAAGTCAGTCTGGCCAAGAGCCCATTCAAGCCAATTTTACATTTTTCCAAATCGAGGCACCAATCACAACCGTTGAGACGGGCTTTATACAATGACGATTGCGCAGCTTTACTGTCATTGGTTGAAGCAGGCAATTACAACAATTACTGCTGCAATGGAACATCCACAATATCACTCGTTCGAATCAGCTATCTCATCTGTTTTAAATTATTTGAAGACTTAATTTTTGTTACAAACCGAGCAAAGAACAACACTCGAAGACTTCATATCTAAAAAAGATGTTGTCAACTCGACTCGGCAAAAGTCTGATATCCAATTGCGCCGAGAGGCATTTGAGAGGTGTCCGTTGGTGATGCCCCTTTGGAAATGGGCTATGAATGAACCTTGTCCAGACCCACTCTCAGTCAGAACTGAGAAGGGTCTGGTGTTAACCAGGCTAGTAGACAGGTAGTTATAACCAGAAAAGGCAGTAATGTGAAGGTAAAGCTTTCTGATTAAGAGAGGAGAGGTGTTTGACGCAGCGTCGAACTGTCCGTTCAGGAAGCATGTGTCTCGACTTCCAGCCAATGGGCTGGTGTAGTGTAATAATATCTTCTGACGAATATGCTACGGTTGTATCCCATAGTGAAATACTGAAACGAATACTTGAAAAGAGAATGATTAGAATCAAGAGCTAAACTTCATTACTCAGAGTATACTAAGTGATGGCAATCCAAAAGGCTATAGGCTGTCCAAGAAACGGACCGGTCCATGTAATTAGTCATTGGAGATTGACAATGAAGCATACTGGGAGTTTATGAGAATTGCTGATATGCACCAAAGTCTACTGGTACGCTACATTATAAAACGAATATCTCCTTGTACGGGCGTACCGGTGAGTACCGGCCCACTTCAAGTATTGCCCATTGGACTATTGGGGTAGTAGTCTCACTAGCACCATATTGTACTCCAGCATTCTTTACAATAGGTTATTTTATTATTTAGAACTGTCTAGATAAACAGCTTGCTTTTGAATATAAAAAATTTAGAAAAGCTAGAGTGTGTATACACCACATCCATACAGTTTTTCAGTGGTCAGGCTAGAGTCCCAAAAGGGACAACAAACTTTTGCTTGTGTTATTCATTCATTCATCAGTTATTGGATGAATAGATACATTTTCTTTGCAAATTAAATGGGATCTAATAGAACATTCATTATAGGATCCAACCAAAGCTCTTTATCATAATAGTTACTGTGTCTGTTTTGAGGCCAATAACCTCACCTTATCTGTCTTTCACACAATTTTGGCACTACAGTGTGTTAATGATTTTGTCAAACAAATCTAACATTGTAACGTCCAGCCCAGAAGGGGCTGGTGTAATGAACTGAGAACGGACACATTCATGTATGTTTTAGTGTCCTGTTTATATTTAGTTCAGTTTTCTATATTCCTTTTATATTCAGTGCAATGGCATGGTGGTTATGTTGTGTCTTTTATTTTAAAACAAGTTCCCTTTGGGGTCAACCACGCCTCTTCCTGGCCAGGGCTGCTGGGAAATGCAGTAGGGACTGGAGATAGCTGGAAATGAGTAGAAGGTTCTGAATGAGTATTGCAAACAGCTGTGTCTTGTTGAAGTGATCAGAGTGCCCATATAAGCAGCCTTGCCCAGAAAGAGACGTGGAACATTAACCCAATGTACGTGATGTGTAGTGATGTGTAGTGATGTGTAGTGATGTGTAGTGATGTGTAGTGATGTGTAGTGATGTGTAGTGATGTGTAGTGATGTGTAGTGATGTGTAGTGATGTGTAGTGATGTGTAGTGTAAGTGTTATCTCTATTTTCTATTTATCCCCGTTTCCCTTGACGTCACAAGGAATATTGGTGTTTCTATATTATGGGTAACGAGAACCAGCTACAATCACGTGAGTTGCTAAATGTATTAGTTGTGTATGTTTAGGCATTTGTCTCATACCTAGACTGTAGCCAGCGTTCATAACGCCGTAAGAGTACGTGTTCAGTCTATAGGTCTGTTCAATAAGCTCAAAACCAAGAATGCAAAGAACGGACTTGTGTACTTGGGGAGAACGCTCTTGCTAGTTGTTCTTGGAAGAATGAACTCACAAGGTGACGAGTACACAGAACGCTGCTGGCAGTTTGAGACAATGTGCTCTTGCTGGTATTGCGCAATAATACCCCTGCACAGACGTCGTCTGAAGTACCCAAACATAACTACAATTATTGACGATAACAGCCAGGCTTTTTCAGAATGGCAATATGCTATTTTAGCGTTTGTCTCTGACTATGTATGTAAATTATCTTATAAAGTTGACTTCAGCACCTAACTTCAATAATAGTGGCAAACAAATGTGATCAAGTAGATATAAATGTTAAGGCGTAAAACAGTGTTGGCCTGTTAGCTAACATACACCCGCAGGCGTTTATGGTTATGGAGATTCTCACTTCCGAAAACATTTGAGCACATTTCGATTCTGCATACATTTTCAATAAAATGCCAATATTTGAAATCTACACAGTTGATTTCTCACATCAAATGTTCTCAGAAGGGAATTTAGTGTTGAATTAGCGTACGAAATTGTAGAAAAACGACTTTCTTTATCGACCTGCCTCTCTCTTTTTCCCGGTCATTCCTCGAATGCCGAAATGAATGCTGGGATATTTCTGCGGTCAAGTTCACACAAGTTACCAACCCATGCATCCTCGGTAAACTGGGTGTGTCAAGAACACTTCCGGGATCTTTAACCGTTCTTGCCAAAATGCAAACTTGTGTATTGGGACAGTACTTGGGCCACAAAAGATGACGTTTCACAAGAACACAAGAACACAAGTACAGACAAGAACACAGACTGAGAAAGGCCCTATGTATTCCGGATTGTTGAGCTGTGATACCCACTATGCAGAGAATAAACATTGAACGACTACAATCTACTGCCTTTGTGTCCCCCTCTCATCACAATACTCGCCATAACCGTGACACATGCTAAAGTTTGGGTGAAATTTGCAGATATATTCCTGGGAACGTTGTTCTAAACTGATGACATAATGCTCAGATTATGTTAAAAATGGTCAATTCATGGTCTACTAAATGGACATGAACTAGAAATAAAGGAAGACAAGGTTGTTCATTTCAAAAGGCATTTCTGTACAACTTGTCCTATACTGGCCTCTATACATTCACATTTTAAAACATAGAAGGTATACTCCAATTAAACAGAACTACAGCCCTGGATAATCTAACAAAAATCCAAAGGTCATTTTGTGCACTGATAAGACCTGGAACCTTTGGTCTGGCACTAAAGACAGTTGTTTGAACAGCATCACAGAAAAAAAATCTGGCCTATCATGTAATCTTTGCAAAAAAGAAAGTGAATGCCTTATTGACCTCTGTATGATAGCGTTCTGTTTTCTAACATACATTACTCAGCGTAAATTTGATCCTCTTTTGAAAATTTGGATTTGTATCTATTTCTCAGTGAACACCGGAACAAGTAGCTGAAATTTGACAAAACTGAATTCTGTGAAACATTTGCTTTTATTAAGAACATAAATTGTTGGTCACCAACGTCAATGGGATAAGAACATATAATATACATTTTATTCAAATGAGGTGCTGCAAAAATGAGTATACCCTACAACAAATTCTACCAAATCTAATATTTTGTATGGCCTTCATGATTTTTAAGAGCGAACCAACTCTTCTGTACATAAAAGTGAACAAGTTGGTGACATACTGATACATCTATATGTCTCCAGTCTTGGAGAATGAGCTCTTTCTGATTCTGGATACTGGACGGAGAATGATGCTCGACCTGTCTTTTTAGAACTCCCCATAGGTGTTTTATTGGGTTGAGGTCAGGTGACATACTTGGCCACTGAATCACTTTCAACCTGTTCTTCCTTAAAAGTGCAGCAGTGGCCTTGGATGTATGTTCTGGGTCATTATTATGTTGAAAGAGTGCACAGCGCCCCAGGTGTGGAGAGATGGTAGCATTTCTCTTTCAGTATTTCGCAGTACATCTGTGAATTCATGATGCGCTAAATTAAGTGCAATTCCCCGTCACCTGCAGCACTCATACAACCCCACAGAATAACACTGCCACCACCATGCTTTACTGTGGGTACCATGCATTATCCATTGTACACTTCCCCCTTGCAATACCATACAGTTTGGATGTCATCAATTCCAAAAAGTTTAACTTTTGTTTTATCCGATCAAAGTATGTAGTCCAATTTTTTCACTTTGTCAACATGGGCCCTGGCAAATGCTAAACTGGCTTTTTTGTGCATGGGCTTTATCAGTGGCTTCGTTTGTGGACAACACAAACCCTTGCATGTCACTCTTGTGCAGCATACGTTGTATCTTTTCGAATAACTTTTGCTACTGTATTTCAAGGGATTAGCCATGCTTTACTAATTGTCTTGTAGCCCTGACCTTTTTAGTGTGAAGCAATTACTTTTTTCTTTCTCAAGACTTGTGACATTTCTGTTCCATGTGGTGCCATAATTGTCAGCATTGACTGGGAGGAGATTGTACAGGTTAAATACCATCCTTATTTGTTACCTGTGTGATGATTGGTTAGACTGATCTGTTGTTAAATTCCATTTAATTAGCATTTTGCCAAGTTTAATTCCTAAAAGCTTAATCAGGGTGTACTTATTTTTTCAGCATGGTCATAAATCACTTTGTTAATAAAATTTCTGCCATGTTGTTTTGTACTGACTAAACTAATGTGTAGCCAATAAACCTATAAATAAATGTTATTGTAAAGGATCCAATGGATGATACATGATTTTCTGTGACGTCTGTTGGCGTGTACTAATATACGCTGAGTACAAAAGGCAAAAGTCTACGTTGAGCAGTTGAGGCTGCTGGTCTTTCAAATATGGGAAGCTCATTTTCGGTCTACGTCATAATAATTGTCCATTTATTTATACGTAAATTCTGCCCTATGTTCCTTTTCAAGAAAATGCTCTGTGACCCTGTCATACCAACTAGGTGTCTTTTCCAGTGACTTGACCAGTGTCTTCTCAATGGCCAGCGGAGCTAGGCTGTTTAAACGGCCTTGGCCCATTGTGTTACGGGTGTAGGACTTGAGCCGTTTTAAAAAGGAGAAGCTCCTTTCTACACCTGCAGATGTAGCTCCAATTGTTGCCACTAATGAGAACAGGTTGTAAAGCTGAGGCATCTTACTTTCAAACTCCATGTGTTTAAGGAACATCAAGAAATCACACAGCATTCCTCGAAGCCCCTGCTCTGCTGGCCCTCCAGGCCAAAGCCCCTGCTCTGCTGGCCCTCCAGGATGAGGGCCTGGAGGACCTGTTCCTACCATGGCCACCAGAGTTCGGGGATGACCCTGTGATGATGGACACAGTGCTGGAGTTCTTCGGGCCCCCCCTCTGCTACAGAGCTTCTCCTCTGTTACCCTGCAAGTCCTGATCTGAATACAGGACTTGAAGTTTAAACTCAAATGAGGAAATGTGGGAATTAGCAATTTTGCCAAGCAAATACCAAGAAATAGGTTGCAGCAGTTTCTTTCAACCACACTTGCAAAATCTGTGATGAGACTGAGCTTTAATAGCTTGTACAAAATAGCTGTTAATCAAAAGGAGATCCAGTCTTTTGACAGACCCTCCAATCATCATGCAGAAGACCGGAATCCAGGCCAGCCCACTCCTCCATTCACCCCCAGAGACGCTGAGCGTCCGTAGGCGGAAAATAATCGCAACATTTATCCAATGACGATCTAGTTTTGAATCACTGAAAAAAAACAGTTCACAGCAGCCCCATTGAAGTCCATGGATGCCAGACTTCAACAAGGAATGTATGAGAAGGAAATCAAGTCAGTTGACCTGCTATATGTAGCTGATTCTGAACAAAATCGTCCCTGAGATGAACATGTTCTAAAGCATTTTTTGTCAATAATACATATTTGACCATTTAATTTTTTTACATTTTAGGGGTAGCCAAGCTTCTCATGCAGTCTTACATAAATTGCACCTGCAGTTCAGATACTATAGCATTAAATTAGCAAAGCCTGGAGGACCCCTTACAAAATGTGCATTGGGGAATAATGTGTTTATAGATATGTCAATAAAAGTGAATAAAAGCATTTAATAAAATATATTTTATTTCAAAAGAATTCCTATTTTGTTTTCTTTTCCAATAATGAATACATGGATGTCAACATTTTGTCAAATGTTGAATTTACCATTTATATAAATACTTGTTTTGTCATTTATAGAAACAAATATTTAACTGCCTGAAATATTTGAAACCAGCCCTTTAGTGTGCACATTTATTTTAAGGCAAGTATCAATATGTGTATAAAACAAGCTTTAGGTGAAGCTGGATTTAAAGGCATCTCTCAGTGTTGTAAAGTCTGAAGGAGCCCTTGAAAAATTCTCTGAGTGCTTTTTAATGAGTGAGCAGTGCATCTAATGAAGTAATGGCAGTATGCCTCAAGGTCCCAGCTCAGAATGTGGACTGTAGGGCTACTGCCAAGAACAGACAAAATGACAGCATGTCAAATGGCACCGTTTCCCCTATAAAATGTACCAAGTTTGACCCATAGCCTTTAATAGAACCTATAGAAAATAGGGTGTTATTTCATATTCCTGCCAGACCAGAGAGTGAGCATCTTGGACATGTAATCAGTAGTCAATTGATAAGTACTAATACATGTTAATGAGTTTTTTTTTAAAGCATTTTACTTATTACACACTCCAGGGAACCAGTAGTACAGTATGAGTTCCTCTAAACCTATTTACTTTGGTGATTTCCAATTTTTTGGAAATCACAGGAACTCCTACCAAACAGGACAGTTCCTGTGCTGTAGTTGGGGTAGTGGTCTTAGTTCCCGACTGCGGTCTTAACATGCCCCCTGGGAGCAACATTATCCTTTCTGGGAGCAACATATGCTGCCCGGATTACAAGCGCATGGTTGCATAAACAGAGAGTGCGGGTGCTAGCATGGCCTGCCTACAGTCCTGACCTGTTTCTGATGGAGAATGTGTGGCACATTAATAGTAATAATAAAATAAGGCAATGAAGGCCTTGTACAGTTGTGCAGCTGAAGACATGGATAATGGATGGAGTTAAATTCTACTTTAAAAGACAACTTGTGTCTTCAATACCCAAATGCAGGTGCGGTTCTAGTGGGGTGGCAAACACGTTTGCCTGGCAACACTATATTATGTCGGCAACACAAACTATGATTCTACCTTTCAAAACAATAGCGCTCGTAATTCATGGCAATAATCATTGTTAATTCATTGCATAGATAGTTGGTGGGATAGTTAGATAAAACAGACGCTAGTGAATGTTTTTCAAACGTGTCATGTTTTCACGAGACACTGACAATATATTCAATAAAATTCTGTGTACAAAATATTGGTTACTGTTTTTTATGAAACGTTGTAATTGAAAAGATGTTAAATGTTTGTTTTTGCAATCACATGCTCTTATTGTTTCTTTACACACAATACCATTGCATTTGGTTACAATTCACTAGCTTTGTAATGATGTCACAATGATTATTGCAATTATTTAAAACAAGCACTAGTATTCTGAATAGACAAATCAGAGTTTGTGTTGCCGAAATAACATAGTGTTGCCAGGCAAACGTGTTTGCCACCCCGCTAGAACCGCACCTGCCCAAATGCTTAATAAATGTTATTAAAAGATAAGGTGATGTTACACAGTAGTAAACAGTCAACTGTCCCAACTTTTTTGGAGTGTGCTGCAGTCATCAGATTTGAAATAAGTGTATAATTACAGGCAAATTCACAAAGTAAAACATCACATAAATGTGTTAATAATATGTTTTCAATATAGTAGAGTCGTGGTGAAAAGTTTTGAGAATGACACAAAAAAGCTCTCGCTTTTATTAGTCCAGATTCCTGACAGAGCCTCTCATCAACTTGACACAGGTGCATCCTGTTTGTTCAACAAGGTGATAGAGATGGCATAGCAATGGCGTAGAGATTGCATAGAGATGGATAGAGGTGCCACCCGGGCAGGAAGTGTAGGTCACCTACACTACAATACAGTCGTGGTCAAAAGTTCAGAAAATTACACAAGTATTGGTCTCCACAAAGTTTGCTACTTCATTGTTCTTAGATCTTTTGTCAGTAGATACTATGGTATACTGAAGTATAATGACATGCATTCCATAAGTGTCAAATGCCTTTATTGACAATTACATGGAGATTATGCAAAGAGTCAATATTTGCAGTGTTGACACTTCTTTTTCAAGACTTCTGCAATCCACCCTGGCATGCTGTCAATTAACTTCTGTGCCACATCCTGACTGATGGCAGCCCATTCTTGCATGATCAATACTTGGGAGTTTTTCAGAATTCTTTTTTTTTTTGCCCACCTCTTGAGGATCAACCACAAATTCAAAATGGGATTATAATCTGGTGAGTTTCCTGGCCATGGACCCAAAATGATTATGTTTTGTTCCCCAAGTCTTCATCATTTTGATCTCCGCTCTATGTTGTCGAGACAATCACTGACATGATGGAAGCTGGTCATTTTGTGGCTGGGCTGAAATTCAGTGGACATTTATTGAGGGGATTAATTTCATTTTCATGGCAAAGAGAGACTTTCATGAAAGAGGCAGCAGACTTGTGAAAATTTGAACAAAACCTTTGACCACGGCTGTACAGGGTCAATTGAATTTTCAAATGACTGTTCTGTTTTTATTTTTTGCATTTTCCATACTCTCCCAACTTCTTCTGAGTTGGGGTTGTGAATACATGTTGATAAATTTTTAAAACAAATTAAATTATCTATATCAAAATCCAAATTGCTGGATTAGCCTTAAGCAATGAGACCATATTTGGGGTATTTGTTTTTTATTCAATTATTTTGTTCAATTATTCAATCTAAACAAAACTCAGGGCGACTTTCAGGAATCAAACTAGAATCAACATCGATTTGCATTTAATTGCAGAATCATATACAATTTTAAAACTAGGTATTTATAAGGGGATGTTTTAGGGATGTAGTACAGTTCCAAATATTAACTTTATTTTCAATGCTCCAAAGTCAGTGACTCCCTCACAAGTTCACCACCAACTGTCATTCAGCAACATCCAAATGGCTGCAATCATTTTAAAACCGATTACTACACACTGACCTTTGAAGGTACTAACCAAACCGTTCCAATAGGAGCTCAGAGAGTATATTTCTGTTAAAAGCTTTGCTTCTCTTTGAGAGTAATGAACAAGACCCTGCTAGGTGTATCAATGCAAATGACGTCTTCACCTCTCCCTTTCCTCATTCCCTCTCAATGATGATCCACTGTCACTAGATCTGGACGGGTGCTTCATGGTACCGTGGCTCTGAATGATCTAATGCAGGAGAGGTTAATACCAGGACGTATAAATTTATCCTTTCCATTTCAAATATGACATTTGGTATTATTAGCCCAGGTTACACATTGCTTTTATGGAGCATAACTCAGGGAAAATAGATGACACCTGTAATTAAAATGTATGATTTCTAGCTATGGCGATAGCATGGCAGACTATAAAGGTGGTATATAATGAATGTCTGGTAGTCAGTAGGGCATTGAGTAGGAATGTGTGATCAGAGACCATGGTCAAGCATCTATTTCCTCAGCTCTTAATAATACTATCAGGATCTGCCTAAAATAAAGTAGCCAGTTAGCACCCCATTACACTCTGCCCACCATAATTGTTGGAAAATTGATGCATGTTTTTTTCTTTTAGCTCTATACTCCAAACATTTCGATAAAAAAAATTAGAACAGTTCTGGTCACGTCTTAGAACAGTTTACTCTGTGGTTAAACTATATATTCTCAGATCCCCCTCCCCTGTTTTTGTCTTCTCCCAATTTCTAATTTCCTATTCCCCTTCAAGCCTTGTTACGTCAGCAAACACTCATAGATGTGGGATGGTCAAAACCCAAGCATGTGTCCCCAAGCAGTCTGATTCTTAACCCGCTTGTTCAACATGGAAGTCAGTACAAATATCGGTTGACATATTAGCCAACAGTGCAATCGTGATTGAATTCACAGGCCCCCAACTTGCAACTCGACGTACCAAGGTAATTGTGTCTGACTACTTACTCATGTTCCGCAGGAAATGCTGCTCCAATTTGCGCTGCCCCTACCCGACCATATCCAAATATGTGTTATTAGGCTGCCCCTACCCGATCATAGCCAAATATGTGTTATTACGCTGCCCCTATCCGAGCATCGCCAAATATGTGTTATTGCGCTGCCCGTACATGTGGCGTGTAGGCCTCTCCAGGTTTCGGTCTAACCATTAGACGACCAGGTATTGGGTAAAGGAGGATTGTTTTTTCCAGCAGGACAATGCTCAATGTCACACAGCCAGGTCAATCAAGGTGTGGATGGAGGACCACCAGATCAAGACCCAGTGATGGCCAGCCCAATCTCCAGACCGGAACCCCATTGAAAACCTCTGGAATGAGATCAGGAGGAGATCGATGGTCACCAGCCATCAAACAAAGGCGTGCTGCTTGAATTTTTGCACCAGGAGTGGCAAAAAGTCACCCAACATCAATGTGAAAGACTGGTGAAGAGCATGCCAAGACGCAAGAAAGCCAATATTAGTATTATACAATTAATATTGGTACACCAAATTTTGATTTCTAAAATTTTAGAAGTTATGTTCACATTAAGTCTACCCAGATCTATGAAATTAGATCATGTTATAATGTTTGTATGGGAGAACAAAACAGAAAATGAGTTCAGTTATTCTCTAGTCAATCACTAAAAGATGGAGTCAAATGAATAACACTGACTGGCAAGTGATTCAATTACAAATTATGAAAATAAAATCATTTTACAATTTTAGTAACCATACTGCAAACATTACTAAACTTTTGAAATAAATGTAATAGTAGTTCTACAGGTTTCAAGAAAGACTTCAGAGTAAACCAAATATTAACAGTTTAAAATGTATAAAATATTTACTTTTAAAGCACCAAAAGATAATATTATCCTTTTTTGATCACCATAAATATACATATAAAACCCAAGCAGTCCATGGAGGCTTCTAGGCATCATGTGTATTTTACCATAGGTTAAACATAAATTGGCATATCCCAGTTGCTATGATTCACCACTAGTCAATTGTGCTAATGTTACATTCTGATAAAAACAGAATTATACAGCTTTGTACCTAGCCAAATATTACAGATAATAGGAAAGTATGATATAGATAATACATCAGACAATAATGATATTAAAATG
The DNA here is from genome assembly GCA_016801145.1 of Umbra pygmaea. Lineage (NCBI taxonomy): Eukaryota > Metazoa > Chordata > Actinopteri > Esociformes > Umbridae > Umbra > Umbra pygmaea. The sequence continues at coordinate 16,339 of JACXGM010008605.1, read as the reverse complement.
TAAATTTGTTAAAATGTAATCAGAAAAACAGTGGTTTATTATAACAAAATTGTAACAGGATTTTGATGTTCATTCAATTTTTTATATTACAAAGAGATTCAGGTTGAAACAATAAATTTGTCCTTCAAGAAGTTTTATATTTCATACTAAAATCATTGTATTTTGATCGCTTATCAACTTAAATGTAAAACTAGAATGAGTATGTGATGAGTATGCCCAGCTAGGATGAACACAGCATATCTGACATATCTGAGTGTTATGAAACTGTGCTGGATATAACCCACGTGAGTCAGCAGTGTACTATGAAACTGTGCTATTGGACATGACTAATTTAATTAATTAGTGATATTGAAATGTGCTGTATATAACCCATGTGAGTCAGCAGTGTACTATGAAACTGTGCTATTGGACGTGACTCATTTAATTAATTAGTGTTATGGAACTGTGCTGGATATAACCCATTGGAGTCAGCAGTGTACTATGAAACTGTGCTATTGGACATTACTATTTTAATTAATTAGTGTTATGGAACTGTGCTGGATATAACCCATGTGAGTCAGTAGTGTACTATGAAACTGTGCTATTGGAAATGTGCTCGTGCTGGCTTGCAAAGTGAGGCAGATTAACAGGGAAGTTGTATACAGATAATGATTATTATTAGATCTGCACTGGATAACAGTTCAAAAAGGCACATAAGGTCTGAGAAAAAATAATCAGACCATTAGTATTAATAAAATACAGTTTGATTCAAATAACCTCAGCTACACAGATCTCCCTCTTGAAAACTTCAAATTTAAATTGAACCCCATTTTCCTCTTGAATTTGATTTGGCACTCCAAGAAACCTAGATTGTGGGAAACAAAAGGACAATTCAGTGAGATTGATGATGACACAAAGCGCTTTCCAAGACGTAGTTTGACATTTGTAGACATGGCAGTTTTGAGCAAAGGTAGCATGATGCATTAAGCAAACGCTGCTGCACTAGCACAGCCAGAACATCAAGGAGGACAATAGGCTCTTACCTTTCTTGTTTCACAAAAGTGCTCTTGTCAAATGGCGGGAAAAACACATCACAGTCAAAGTCTGCCATGATGTTAGTCAGGTAGATGAGGTCACACCATGGATGCATCAGCGCCTCCTATTCGGAGAGAGAAAGCTTCTGAGCTACATTATGTACTAATAGTAGATTGACTGTCCTACTGTATCCAGTTAGGGACAGTCATTGCAGTATTTCCAGATGTTTCTATGGTCAAATTAACAGACTGGTGTTAGTCAAAGCAAACAAAGCTGAATATGCTAAGTATGATTTATTATGACACAAAACTACTTTTATAATAATAATAATTCAGAAAAAAACATTTTCTATAGCACCTTTCATACAGGGAATGCAGCTCAAAATGCTTTACATAAAAAAGTAATAGAGTGAAATACATTTGCATCAATTAAAGCTAAAGGAATTTAAGTGTGAAGGAAAATGTTCAAGCATTTAAAGAAATAACAGCATAAAAGCATAGAGCACATTTGCAAGCAAAGAAATTAAAAAAATATTTTTAGATCAATACTCCTAACTGGTGACAATAAAGTCTTATTGTGCTACCACAGAGAAGAGAAACCAAGGTTACCTGGTAGACCTGTGGCCCTCCAGCCACCCAGATGGTTTCCACCAGGTCACAGAGGTGAGGCAGTGAGGCCAGGCTAACACCAGTGTCAAAATCCTGACAGAGGAAGTGGGCATGCTTTGGGACAGTGCTGGAGAAGAGTGAGTAACACACAAAATTATATTGTTTTAACTATATATCAAAAAGTATTTTTACAATCACTGATGGTTTAATAAAAGTTTAAAAAAAGTTTTAAGAATAGAGGGTAATTATTTATAGTACATGCCATAGTCAACTTCAAATACCAGATTCAAATAACTTAATTATACTATGTAAAACATGTTTTTGACTGTGTTTAATTGGTAGCGGTTTAGGTTTACCGCATGGTGGTACTAATGACCACGTGGAGGACATTGGGCATCTTTACGAAAATACATTCTGGGTTGGAGAACCAGGTGCCCCGACCCCACAGTATCATGTTCAACTTTCCTGTGAGAGGGGTAAAAAAAGGAAATTAACATATTTTCTTTTTCAAATAATAGCTGTTTAGTTATTCAGAGTATTTATTGTCCATATTAGGATAAATTAACTTCAGTTGTAGTGCCTGTTACATAAGAGTGCAATTCAACTATGTGAAAAATGTGAGATGTAATGGAAATCTAAATGATGTAATGGAAATCTAAATGATGTAATGGAAATCTAAATGATGTAATGGAAATCTAAATGATGTAATGGAAATCTAAATGATGTAATGGAAATCTAAATGATGTAATGGAAATCTAAATTACCTGGTCGAGAAACACTTGTGACAGTGTCCATAAAAAAATTGAATTCATGCCTATAAACACAATATTTAAAAAGATTAACATTTTACCAATACAGTCAGCTTTATCAAAATAGCACGACATGGACATAAACAACAAACTTGACAAATCTTTCAAATTGAAGTAGACCTACAGTGAAATCTGTTGTTAAAAAGGACGTTTCTAGTATCCATTAGTGGAGGACGTTGAACCTTATTGAGGATGGTCTCATTAATTTCTGGACAGTGGTAAATGGAAATGCATATTGGGTTTAATGTGTTTAACTCCATTCCTTTAAGGTTCACCATCCTCCAATGGTATTCATATATACAGTCGTGGTGAAACGTTTTGAGAATGTCAAATAATAATTTGCACAAAGTCTGCTGCCTCAGTGTTGATGAAGGTACTTTGCACATAATCCAGAATGTCATGGAGTGATCAGATGAATTGCAATGAATTACAAAGTCCCTCTTTGCCATGAAAATGAATGTAATCCCAAGAAAACATGTCCACTGCATTTCAGCCATGCCACAAAAGGACCAGCTGCCATCTTGTCAGTGATTGTCATGCTAATACAGGTGATAGAGTGTTGACGAGGACAAGGCTGGAGATTACTCTGCCATGATGATTGAGTAACTGTACGTACACACCGCCGCCAACTTGAGCTTCAAAAGAAGCTCTGGCCGCCCTGTCAAGGACACTTGTCAAAAAGGTATGGGAAGCTTTTGACACTTTGGCCGCTCTGATGTTGCAGGACATTCACATCAAGCAAGGAAGACTAGCATACATACTTGAATTCCGATTGGTTGACTGTCGTTTGGTGCTGAACCGCGTTATAGCTCATTATCATAAATTTGGACAAACTTCAACTTTCTGCTTGACGCTCTGTTCGCTCAACATGCCCAAAACGTGACGCCGAATAATTTGCCTTTAAAAGGAGGGGGGTGTGCATTATTGTTCTTTCTCTGCCAACCATGGTTTCCTGCAAGGAAACATGTGCCGTCGTCATTGCTTTGCACAAAAAGGATTCACAGGCAAGGATATTGCTGCTAGTAAGACTGCACCTAAATCAACCATTTATCGGATCATCAAGAACTTCAAGGAAAGAGGTTCAATTGTTGTGAAGAAGGCATCAGGGCTCCTAAGAAATTTCAGCAATTTCCAGGAACGTCTCCTAAAGTTGATTCAGCTGCAGGATCGGGGCACTACCAGTGTAGAGCTTGCTCAGGAATGGCAGCAGGCAGGTGTGAGTGCATCTGCATGCACTGTGAGGCGAAGACTTTAGGAGGATGCCCTAGTGTCAAGAAGGGCAGCAAAGAAATCACTTCTCTCCAGGAAAAACACCAGGGACAGATTTGACATTGATATTCTGCAAAGGTACAGGGATTGGACTGCTGAGGACTGGGGTAAAGTAATTTACTCTGATGAATCCCCTTTCAGATTGTTTGGGCCATCCGGAAAACACCTTGTCCGGAGAAGATAAAGTGAGCGCTTCCATCAGTCCTGTGTCATGCCAACAATAAAGCATCCTGAGATCATTCATGTGTGGGGTTGCTTCTCAGCCAAGGGAGTAAGCTCACTCAAAAGTTTGCCTAAGAACACAGCTATGAATAAAGTATGGTACCAACACATCCTCTGAGAGTAACTTCTCCAAATAATCCAAGAACAGTTTGGTGATGACTAATGCCTTTTCCAGCATGATGGAGCACCTTGCCATAAGGCAAAGTGACAGCTAAGTGGCTTGGAGGAACAAAACATTGAACTTTTGGGTCCATGGCCAGGAAACTCCCCGGACCTGAATCCCATTGAGAACTTGTTGTTGTTCTTCAAGAGGCAGGTGGACAAACAAACTCCAAGCATTGATCATGAAAGAATGGGTTGCCCTCAGTCAGGATGTGACACAGATGTTAATTGACAGCATGCCAGGGCGGGTTGCAGAGGTCTTGAAAAAGAAGGGTCAACACTGCAAATATTGACACTGAGCCTAAACTTCATGTAGTTATCAATAAAGGCCTTTGACACTTATGGACTGCTTGTAATTATACTTCAGTGTACTGTAGTTAGTAGTGAAAAAAAGATCTGAGAACACTGATGCAGCAAACTTTGTGGAGACCAATACTTGTAACATTCTCAGACATTGACCATGACTGTAGGTGACCCACACTTCCCGCCCAGGTAGCACCTCTATCCATCTCTATGCCATCTCCATCACCTTGATGAACAAACAGGATGCACCTGTGTAAAGTTGAAGGGAGGCTCTGTCAGGACTCTGCGACTAATAAAAGTAAGATCAAAGAGCTTCACAAGGGAGAACGGGGGAAGCTATGTTGAAGAGCTGTGTTTTTGGATCTCGGTCAGGGAGGTTGCCGTTCGCTGTTGGTTAGGGCAGCCAACAGCGAAGACAGGTAGAGAGGGTTATCTGACACAAGTTTAGATAGCGAGGCTCATAGGTGTGGGCCGAGGCCACATTCCTCCCCTGGATTGACTATTAGAATGAGCGGGGCATTAGCCACACATTAAGGTACCAAAATACTGGATATACCAAAGCAGGAAGTAAAGCCGGAAGCTTAATTGACAACAAATATTTAGCTATTGTTTCACTGGTGCACCGTGGACATGTGTCCACTGCCGGCTCAGGAACAGTTACACCGACCGGTGAAGCGAGGTGAACACGCATACATCCATGTACTTAGCAGATACATACAGCATTTTAACCCTCAGATATTGGTGTTTTTAAGTTGACCTTGCACTTCGTTGATATTTATAAACTAACCTTTTGAGACAGACTTTACTGCATGATGTCATATATAGCAATAAAAAACAAAACAAATATGTTTATTTCTGTGCAATACCTATAAACCATAAAAACAATGTCAGTGAAATCCATATTGGCATACCCCCATTTGTTAAGAACCAGTGTAACACCTCTGGGGTACATACAGTACAAATAGGTACTACTTTTCACTATTTACCCCATAGGTTGTATCGTAAATCCCACCAAATATTACCCGTTTTATTGCAGGGAGATATTCTACAGTACCTCAGTCCAAAGATATTATTTTAATGTACTGTAATCTTTATTGTCAATCTGTAAAACATTAATTCCACTGAATATCAGACCTATATTCAACTAATTTAGGGTGTGAGTGATGAATGACATGGCCAATGTCAACATTCATGTATATTTTGATCTAATACAGTCGTATGCAAAGGTGTAGGCACTAGGCACCCCTGACAATTTTCATGATTTTAATTTAAAAATATTGGGTGTTTGGATCAGCAATTAACTTTTGATCTATCAATTAACTGAAGGACACAGTAATATTTCGGTTGTGAAATGAGGTTCATTTGATTAACAGAAAATGTGCAATATGCATCAAAACGAAATTAGACAGGTGCATAAATTTGGACACCCTTGTCATTTTGTTGATTTGAATACCTGTAACTACCTAGCACTGATTAATTGGAACACAATTGGTTTGGTGAGCTCATTAAGCCTTGAACTTCATAGACAGGGGCATCCAATCATGAGAAAAGGTATTTAAGGTGGCCAATTGCAAGTTGTTGTTCTCTTTGACTCAGAGGTGGACAAAGTACTGAGTAAAAGTACTTTTCTGAGTAACTTTGAGCTCACAAGTTTTGGGAAGTCGCTACTTAAGACCAAATTGATCAGGTAAAAGCAGTTTACATCTTACCGGTGACCATGATTGATCTTTCCTTTACTCTTTCTAATTGTTTTATAGGTTACTGTTAAGATATGAACTCCTTTTACCTGATCATTTTAGTCTTAAGTAGGGACTTCCCAAAACGTGTGAACTCAGAGTTACTCAGAGTTACTTTGACTCTCCTCTGTACAGTGGCAACATGGGGGCCTCAAAACAACTCTCAAATGACCTCAAAACAAAGATTCTTCAATACTATGGATTAGGGGAAGGCTACAAAAAGCTATCCACTGTGAGGAGTCCACTGTGAGGAACATAGTGAGGAAATGGAAGACCACAGGCATAGTTCTTTTTAAGGCCAGAAGTGGCAGGCCAAGTAAAATATTGAAGAAGCAAAGGCAACAGATGGTGAAAACGGTCAAAAACACAGACCACCTCCAAAGTCCTACAACATCATCTTGTTGCAGATGGTGTCACTGTGCGTCGTTCAACAATTCAGCACACTTTGCACAAGGAGAAGCTGGACGGGAGAGTGATGTGGAAAAAGCCTTTTCTGCACACATGCCACAAACAGAGTTGCTTGAGGTATGCAAATGCACATTTGGATAAGCCAGCTTCATTTTAGAAGAAGGTGCTGTGGACTGATGAAACAAAGATGGAGTTATTGGGTCATAACAAGGGGCGTTATACATGGTGGCAAAAGAACACAGCATTCCAAGACACACTTGCTAGCCACAGTAAGATTTGGTGGAGGTTCCATCATGCTGTGGGGCTGTGTGGCCAGTGCCGGTTCTGGTAATCTTGTTAAAGTTGAGGGTCGAATGGATTCCACTCAATATCAGCAGATACCCGAGAATAATGTAGAGGAATCAGTCACAAAGTTGAAGTTACGCCAGGGCTGGATATTTCAAAAAGACAACGGCCCAAAACACTGCTCAAAATCTACTCTGGCATTTATGCAGAGGAACACGTACAATGTTCTGGATTGGCCGTCCTGAATATCATTGATAATCTGTTGGGTGATTTGAAGTGGGCTGTCCATGCTCGGCAACCATCAAACCTAACTGAACTGGAGATGTTTTGCAATAAGTGGTCCAAAATACCTTCATCCAGAATCCAGACACTAGGGCCCTATGGTTTCTGCGTTGTGGAAAACACGGACGGAATCGCGGAATCTATCAATAAAAACGGATTTTACTTATAACATGGAATCTCGTGGAATTTGCATATTTTCGAGCAATCTATATATATTTTTTATATAATCCAAATATATTCCAGTAAAATTAACAACTGTCATTGAGTTTGTCCCAATACAAAAGGTATCAAACATGGAAGTTTATTTGCGCTTTATATATATGCTATATGCAGTGTTTCTCTACTGAATTTGGCCAGCATGCGCTCCGTCATATCGTTCAAACGTTGTAATCCGCTTGATAACTGACAGCTATTAACAACGGTATTCACTCCATTCTAAATTTTCCAATCAGACAACACTTTTTTTTCTCCATTCAATCACTTATCCAGATGCATATAACTAGGTATAGGCTACTATGTTCCTTCACCTGAAGCAATTCTCTGACGGTCTTGCTAATCAGGCAGCTCGCACTCAGGGAGAGCAAGGTCGAACTAGCGGGACTGATGCTGAATGTTATGGCTTTGTCCACACGATTGCGCCTGATACAACTTCTTAAAATAACGTTTATAAATATTTTTGTTTGTTGTTGTTCCAATTTTCTTCCATATCTTAGGAAATCTTTGTTTTGGGTAGATTAATCTAAGAAGAAATAATGTGTTATGACTAATATTTCGTGAAATAGCCTTCTGCCGGTCTAGAAATGAGTACTTTGATCATATGGAAAGTAAATTTAGCCTACCTGGCAATGATTGTGCAAACTGTACAGCAAAATTCTCTATATTTTAGGTTTGGGTGCGGGCTTCTGAATGCAACTTTTGTCCAATTCACGGAAATTGGAAAAAATAACGGAAATCACAGAATTTGGAAAAAAATAAAATGGAATTGGTAAAAAAATAACACAGATTTTATAGGGCCCTAAGACACTCATTACAGGCTGTAGAAATCATCTAGAGGCTGTTATTTCTGCTAGGAGGCTCAACTAAATATTGATGTGATACTTCTGTTGGGGTGCCCAAATGTATGCACCTGTCTAATTTTGTTTTGATGCATATTGCACATTTTCTGTTCATCCAATAAACCTAATTTCACTACCGAAATATTACTGTGTCCTTCAGTTATTTGATAGATCAAAATGAAATTGCTGATCCAAACACCCAATTGTTTATGAAAATCATGGAAATTTTCAGGGGTGACTAAGGTTTTGCATACGACTGTACCAATTGCATGTAATACTCCATGTGGGTGAAGCAGAATAAATTAATTATCAGTTTCAATAACTTATTTTTATATTTGGACTATTATATTATTGCTGTGTGCACACAGTAAATATATGTATACATAAAGATTACATCAAACCTATTGCCATTCCCCATTCAGTTAGCTTGCCATTTCAGTTATAGGCATATGGTCTATGGTTATAGGTGTCACGCATGCCCAGCAGAAGGCAAACCTCAACAGACACTGAGACTGGAGCCTTTCATATATATTGCTTATTAAGTTATTTTGTGTTTTCAAATCAGTGCATTGCATGTAGGTTTGTGTTTGATAATGTCCCTTTAAGGAATATGACACCTCTCTCTAGTTTGGTTATTGATAATAGGGTTTAGGTTAGGTTAGGCTGGTATCTATTGATTAATGATTACGTTCAGCCGTGTTCTGTTTAGATTAGCTAAGCTTCCTGTATATAAACGCTGGCCAAACCAGAGAGAGGTGTATTGTTGTATTGTCACTGTGGAATATTATTCACTGTTTTGAGAAGAATGTCCGGGAGCTACACTACGTAAGTTGTAAATGAGTGTTGTTAAAGTTTGGAAGTTAATGCGTACGCTCTGTACTTGTATGTTAGCTGTCCATGTCCGTGCCACTGTGAGAGCACGTTAAGCTATATAAGTATATCCGTTGTGCACTCGCTTCGGCTGTAACCTGCAACTGAAATATATGTATGTTCCCGGATCTATGTCAAATAAATAAGCAACAACCATCTACTGCCTCCGGTCTCCCTCCTCTCTACACCACACACCACAATATTGTGACAATAGGCTGTTGTGTTATCAACTTGAAACAAAATAATTATTAGCAACTAACATAAACCACCTACAAGTTGTTTCAAACGAAAATGTAATGAATACTCCTCAAATGAATATCACCACTTTGGTAATTCTATTAGTCATCTGTTACTGTTACTTAAAGTGATACAGTATAATATCTTTGTTTATTTAAGCATATCAGAATTTTTTTTCAAAGAATGAAACTTAATAACCTTCCTGTTTAATGTCAGTCTGAAGCGTCAAATTACCTTCAGGCGTTATAGAATAATTTTTCCCCTCGACTTTGTTTTCAAATTAGCCCAATTAGGCTATAAAACCGTGGTCATAGCAACACTGATTGGTTAGCCTGTTAGCTACTACCTATGGCTACTACCACAGGGTGAGCATCCGGTTTGGCAAAGTGACGCAAATGAGGAAGTGCCTTAAACCTGCATTCCATCTTAATTCCAGCTGGGGTTGATACGTCTGATTGCAAAAGAGCTTGGTTTCTGTAATAGTCTATGAGAATGAGAAACAGTTCTCACTTGATTTATTACCTCAGTAAACATTTTCATAATGGGTATATGGTCTCAATCACTAGATTTGAGGTTTTCTGCAATATATAATGATGTTAATTTTTTTAATTATGGTCTAGTTGATTTTAAAATCGGCGATAAAGCAAAGGGGCGTTTAGGGTGTGGCTACGGCGTTCGGTTGTAAGACAAGACACTCAAAGGAGTTGGCAGGTAAGTTTTTCCAGTAAGTAACGTTACATTTTGTTAGTAGTAAGTAATCTTACATGTTTTTCATTAGCATCCCAATTAATATCAGTTAGCTAGCTAGATTACTTCTTCCTCTTGTGTAAAATCATCACATTCGCAACCAAAATGTCTGCGCCAGTAACCGCAAATTCGATGACCTAAATTAGATCTTAACAAACCACTGGGTGACGTCACACGTTACATTCAGTGATATATACAATCTATGCCTACTACACTGATAGGCTCAGGTGATGCTCACAGCGGTCACTTCATCTGCTTGCACATACACTTTTAAATGTGTAGGCCTGCCCTACGTGGGTCTGGATATGTGTGTGTGTATATATATGTGTGTATGTACACTGCTCAAAAAAACAAAGGGAACATTAAGATAACGCATCCTAAATCAGACTGAATGACCTAAACGTATGAAATACTTTCGTCTTTACATAGTTGAATGTGCTGACAACAAAATCACACAAAAATTATCAATGGAAATCAAATTTATCAACCCATGGAGGTCTGGATATGATAAATCAAGTGAAGAACCACACTACAGGCTGATCCAACTTTCATGTAATGTCCTTAAAACAAGTCAAAATGAGCCTCAGTAGTGTGGCCTCCATATGCCCGTATGACCTCCCTACAACGCTTGGGCATGCTCCTGATGAGGTGGCGGATGGTCTCCTAAGGGATGTCCTCCCAGACCTGGACTTAAGCATCCGCCAACTCCTGGACAGTCTGTGGTGCAACGTGGCGTTGGTGGATGGAGCGAGACATGATGTCCCAGATGTGTTCAATCGGATTCAGGTCTGGGGAAGGGCGGGCCAGTCCATAGCATCAATGCCTTCCTCTTGCAGGAACTGCTGACACACTCCAGCCACATGAGGTCTAGCATTGTTTTGCATTAGGAGGAACCCATGGCCAACCGCGACAGCATATGTTCTTACAAGGGGTCAAAGAAATGTCACACCATTGTCACACCATTACTGACCCAGCACCAAACCGGTCATGCTGGAGGATGTTGCAGGCAGCAGAACGTTCTCCACGGCGTCTCCAGACTCTGTCACGTCTGTCACATGTAGTCAGTGTAAACTTGCTTTCATCTGTGAAGGGCACAGGGCGCCAATGGCAAATTTGCCAATCAGGACATTACATCAAAGTTGTATGTATGTATGTATGTATTCATGTATGTATGTATGTATGTTTGTATGCATGCATGCATGTATGTATATTGTATATATATAAAATCAGACCATAATAGCCTTAGTTTCAAACAAAACCTTTTAGTAAGGCTATAGAAAAAAATGCATTCTGCCTCTGATTTCTGGTTGCTGCCTTTTTGGATACGTGGCAAATGCACACCCGTGGCTGGGCTTTCTTCAGAAAGAAACAATTTTAGGGTTAACAACTGTCAAAACCTAATATGTCAGTCATTTGAACTGCTGTAGGGTCATTCCACGAATAGAGTGGAAATTGGGTTTGAAACTTTTTTTTTGAACATTTTTTTTGTTTATTTCAACAAGGCATATAGAAAGAAGATGTTTAACCTTAAGAAAATGTTGTTTTCCCACCTCAGGTTGTTCATTTCAATATTCAATTGAAATATTCAATACAAAAAGTAACAGGGTTGCACATGACTGCAAGTAACAGGGTTGCATATTTAGCCTAAAGGAAGCTATTACTCAGGAGGGGTTAGCTAGATCGAGAGCACATGTTGCATGCTAGCTATTGACAAGCATACATCTTCCATAAATTAAAGTAAAACTATATTCATATATATTTTCTAACAAAAATATTGGTAACAGGATTGCATCCTTGAGGTTGACGAAAGCAGCTAAATCTAACATTTCTGTGAAAACAGAGAAAATGAAATTTGGGTACTTACTTTTTGCTTGGTCATGGTCTAGAATATATCTTGATGAGGCAACTTCTTGTTAATATATGATTGATGGAATGTTCTATTCTTTTATTGGGGTGATCATGTTTTGGTAACAGGGTTGCACTTAAAGCGTGGGACAAGGATTAATACTGCTTTTTAATTAAATAAAAAATATATAAGTAAATATATTTATTTAATGATATCACTTGTAAATGTTCAAATACATATAACTGAACAACATGATATTAAAATTGCTACATTACAGGAAGATGTTATTAAATATATTTTGATGTAGAAGTTCAATGTCACTGAGGCGGGAAAGACCAAAATCATTACTTTTAAAGGGATACAGACAATGTGTTCATGTTTTAAAAAAAAAAAATATATATATATATATACAGACACAAGTCTATTTGAATTCACAGTATAATACATTTCACTCTACACATTTGCTTTAAATCACTTTTAAAAAGGTAATGGAAAATGAATTTCACTCTATTTGTGGAATGGCCCTGTAGCCTATTATAAATGTTGAAATAGCCTACTGTATATTGGAAACTAACAAAAAAATTCGCAGCGTAACGGATGGACCGTAATGACATTTTGCACGGTGTGTACTTTTATGAAACAAGTCTTAAATAGAAATGGAAAATAAAATGTACTGCCTGGAAGGAATCTCAATTGGTTATTTACAAAGACAGTTTATGAAGGGTATTTATCGCGAAACGTCAAAACAATACTGCCCTCTACTGCTCAATCAGAGAATAATATTTTAAACAATGTTAACTGAGAATTTGGGAAAAATAAAGGAATTGTCATTGGGCAATCTCGCAATTGTAATGGTAAAATAGTCCACAACTGAAAAAGTTACATTACATCGAAAACAAAACAGAAATAACAATTCTCACTTACGGTAAATGCCATGGTAATTGTCCATTTTTTCCTATTCCCATGTTGTTGCAAGCAGCGGCGATGAGCCTCAGAGGTTTCCTTAATTTGTCCGCACACATTTTTGATAGAATGGAGAAACCTACAACATGAACTGCTCTCTTACATAGACATGACGCGTTTAAATAACGCTCAGAATGATCCCCAAGCAAACGTAATGGATATATAACATAGGCTACATAATTACGTCGTGTTCTACGTTCACACCGAAAATCCGAGGCTCTCTTAAAACCCCAGGCTCTCGAGTAGTATTAATTAAATCCAGAAGTGCTGTGTTCTGGAATTCCCGCACTCCAAAAGGCGGACCCTGTGGATGAGTAGGGCTCTCCGTAATTACCAAGGCTAAACTGCATTCTTTCTGCATTCTACTTGCATGCCTTATTATTGCAACACATTTTGCACCAACAATAATGCTAAGGTATATTCCCATAGCCAAATGAAAACACACTTGCGACAATAAATCGTTGAGCAAGAATTAATAGTGTCACATTTTAATTACAGATCCATAGAGCAGTCAAAACGTCAGTCTGTACAAAAATAACAATTGGTCTACATATTTACCAGAAAAAGAATAAAACAAAACATGCAATATCAAATAATTACTGTATAAATTTTAAATAGTTAACATTCTAGTTAAAAATAAAGTGTTTACAAAATGTATATAACACCCCTAAAAACTGCCTTCGAATGCTACTTGCACCATGGCATTTCTCAATTTCTGACAGCACTTATAGACAGCTTTACAACCCATGGAATAACTAGATGCATTTGACCTGACAATTTTAAGTTAAGTATCTCCTTCTGACAACAATGGCTCTCTTCATTATATGATATTATATTATATTTAACATGGCCGCCAGGCTCCAAGAACGCCACCATCACTATATCCGGCAACATATGCCACTATATTTATTGTTGGTATCAAGTAATGCAAACAATTGTATTAACATCTTTACACTTCTATGCAAGAAGGTTTGATGGGAGTATTAGGAGCCATCTCGTGAGAGGGGTGGCTTGGCTTGTGATTTGAGTTGTGGCATTGAAATTCTCCACAGAGGCTACAATTTCACAGACAATAATGCTGTGATCATCTCTGTGGCGGTCATGTGAGCTCTTGTTTCCATAACCAGAAGGTCATGTGAGCTCTTGTTTCCATAACCAGAAGACCTGACAGACAACTGGCACAGATCAACGTAGCATGCTCTAAGCGTCGTCATGTCGTCCTGCTTTTGGTTATACCACTGAGGTAGATGTGCTTGTGTGTCGTTGAAGATTCATGCCACACCTACAGCCTCATTGCCTGTTTGTCCACCAGAAGAACTCCCCTTTTCACAAAATGTGGGGTTATTCTGTGTGATGCAAACAAGAAAGAGTGATGCATGCTTAAGGGTGTGCAATGATTCTGTAGGTGTCAGGACATGGGCTGCAGGGTGACTGAAGTCCCAGAATCCTTTTCAGGAACTATTCGCTGGTCTGCCTCCGGGCCTTGTTGGTACCGTCTGGCATGAGGTCCTCACTGCGACGCTTTACAGGAAAATGTCCTCTCCCTGAATTAAAACGATGATAAACATTTACAGCCTGGTTAACAAAACATCACAAATGTCACAAACTAAATCAAGTCGTCCATCTCTTGTGAAAAGTGAATCTTTCTCATAGCAACTCCCAATGGACATTCTCCTTCTTTCTACACATCCAAACCAGAAGTCAAATCAGTCTGAGTTCATGATTGCTCCACTGAATCTCCTGTCAGCTTCAAAGCCCTGACCCGCTTAATTATGTTGATTGTTTTACGTGTTAAAGAATGTTATAAACTTTTGATCTGATTGTTGCTGATTATTGATTTCATAAATTTTTCTACATTCCCCATGAACATTTAAATACAGAGCCTATAGAAACTATCATACCTTGTCAAAATCCTTACCCTTTGTCACATTATACCCTGAAAATTAAATTAAATCTTTTTACACATTATAACCCTGACATCAAAGTGAAAAGAACATTTACAAAAATTCTGAACAATTATAAAATTTAAATTAGTGAAATACCTGGTTTAGATAAGTGATCAGCCCCTTACAGTAACCATTATAAACTTGCTCAGGTACAACCAGTCACTTTCCAGATCACACACCATGCTAATTTCCCCCCACCTGACATCAATTGTAGTGGTTTTGATTACGTTATAAGAAAACCGGCTGTTCCATAATGAGTCCATCACTAGTATTACAAATTATTATTATTACAAATAATACATCATGGTTGGAAAAGTGCTTTCAAAAGGGCTCCGGGACAAAGTTGTGGAAAGGCACAAGTTTGGAGAAGGATACAAAAATATTTAAAACGCATTAACTATCCATCTGATTTCTGTTCAGAGCATAATAAAAAGTGGTAAGCGTATGGCACCACCAACACCTTGTCTAGACCGGGCAGTCCCTTGAAACTGGATGACCGAGCCAGGAGGAAATGGATCAGGGAACCTAACAATAGGCAAATGGCAACTTTGAACGATTTACAAGTACTTATGGCTGAAACAAAGCTGGCCTGTATGGCAGGGTGGCTAGAAAGAAGCCTCTTCTGAAAAAGGGCCACACAGAGTCTTGTTTGCGATTTGCAAAAACACACTTAACGATTCTAATGCCATGTGTAAAAAGTTTTTATGGTCAAATGAGATTGAACTTTTTGGACTGAGCGGCAAACGTTGTTGGGACTGGGAAATTGATCAGGATTGAAGGGAAAATGGATGCTGCAAAGTACATCAAAATTATTTAAATTTTTTGTGATTTCCGCATTTTTTTCTCCCGTCCCAATTCCCCTCTAATCCTGCCTTGCCTGCAGCGCAGCAACTCCTTGTACAGATCTGAGTGTTGGCGAAGGGTGTGCACATGGATCATCCAACCCCATGTCATCCAGCCGCCGATTAATTTCACACTGCGAATCCAACAAGGAAGCCTTTAGTCAGATCTAAACTATACTTCCACAATTTAACATACAGGCTCCCGATCTGGACACAAGGAGTAGCTGGAGAGCGACGTGGCAGAACAGATAATCTGACTAATAATTCTAACCCAAATCCTGAATGTTTCTGAACTGTTGCCTTATTATGTTGCTGGAATGTTTTAAGAGAGAATGCATAAATAAAGCTGCAACTGAATAATATTTTTAATGGGTTTTGATTTCAGGCTGTAAGATGAAAAAAGGGACTATTTCAAAGCTCATCTAACTTTTAGTTATTGAAAAGTGTTTTCCAGGCAGATCTGCCTTGGAAGTAGAAGTCATTTGATTGGTTGATTCAAATCTAAGGGCGGACCTCACATTAAGTTTAATTTTGATTTATAATTAGCCTTTCGCCGAGCCCCGCCCCCCTTAGTTATTGTTGCTACGCCCGACAAACAAATGGTCAAACACCCGACCAGTGCAACAGATTGCCATAACGGAAAAGGTATACCGTGCGTGTCAGTTACCTTTTTTGGAGCATTAACTCTGCGATATCCTCAAGATCGAGGCAAAAGGGGTTACAGTATGCAGTGGA
>JACXGM010008604.1:0-28696 GCA_016801145.1 Umbra pygmaea | reverse complement strand
TCTTTTATTGGTCAGATGAAATATGCTAATTCTTTGAGATTTTGGGTTTTCATGAGCTGTATGCCAAAATCATCAGTATTAAAACAATAAATGACCTGAAATATTTCAGTTGGTGTGCAATGAATCTAAAATATATGAAAGTTTAATTTTTATCATTACATTATGGAAAATAATGAACTTTATCACAATATGCTAATTTCTTGAGAAGGACCTGTATTTGATAAATCACGTGGCACATTGACATGCGCAACCAGAGCCTGGCGCTTCGTTTTGAAAGGTGGGGAGATATAGGCGAAATATACCGGCTGCCTGTTTTGCGTCTGCAATGCGTTCTTCATTTAAAAATGACAATCCTTGGACATTTATGATGACATTAACTTGCGCTTTCATTTTTAATGTACAGAAATGTATAACGCTATCATATTGGGAAGCATATATTATTTTATTGGCAAAAATGCATCATGCTCCTAATGCATTATAGCCGACAAAATAATGTTACCTTAAAAACAACACACAGTGATGGACAACACGCAGTTTATTTTGAGAGGACCGTAATGGTCATTTCAATGGAATGGGTGCGCTCGGCAGATTTTGTATGGTAACATAACGCATAGCAAGCGTTAACAACATTTTGTTTGGTGTTAATGAAATATAGCCCTTATTTGCAGTAGGCCTCCTGTAAGCAAGAACCTTGTTCCAGATTGTCACCGACTGTTTTCATTCTATAATTTGACAACTCAGTAAACACTGCATCAAGGCTACTGTCCTTTGATTAAAAGAAAGTGAAAACGTCTGCGACAATATTTTGGTTGGTGTGGACTTTACACCAGTGTATTTTGCTGAAACCAAACATCGACACAGATTTAGTATGAAACTAACTAGTTTCAACGTATCGTTTAGTGTGGACTTTGCATCCGAGTGAACTTATACGCAAAGCTGGTGCACCCGGCAGCTGTTGTTGATCTGTTCTGTATGCTGTTTAGACATTAAAACAAATCTGTGAAGAAAATTGTATATTTAACGGGTTACAGACACTCGTCAATTATTATTTATTTATTTAAAGCCAATTGAATCTTATAATCTTAACAGTTAACGGTTAATAATCGGATAACGAGTTGCGGTTGTCGGTCAGGAAAATCACCCGAAATGAGCATCCCTAGTTCAAACCTGACAATTGCCCACCCAGCTGGAAATAGAGATATGATTTGTGGTCGCTGCTAACGTAAACAATGGGGAACGCACATTGTGCCATAGCTTAAATACATTAGTTGACAACAGTTTTGTGCACACACACGCGCACACACGTGCAGGCGCATGCACACACGCACACACATAGGCTATTGAGGCAATTGAACATAGTAAGGAACACGTTTATAAATAAATGCAAAATGAAATCGACTAGGCTATGGTTTTACATCCCAGCCTTCATATTTTCTGCTAGAAAAAACAGCATGGTGTTTTGTCAGGTTTAAGAGAGGCCCTGAAAACACTGAACACACGTTCTGAGGGAATGCTTGTAGCGCATATGGTCAAATATGTTTTAGCTACTTTTGAAGGCCGAGGGAATTGCCTGTTGCGTTCTGCTCTTCTACTTCCATCATATTATGTTGGAGTCTTTATCTTCTGTGTTTCTCTGTTAAGTACTCCAGCTTAGTCTTCAAGCCGCCATTCAAACTCCGTTATGAGGACATATCAACACCACACTCTTTAATTGTATTGGATGTTGTTTTTTTCAGCCTCATAATCTGAACAAACAAACAGCAAGCAGCTGTTGGAACCCAGCACTACTTGGACTAAAAACATCCAGATCATCTGCATACATAAGATGATTTAAACACTTATCTCCAATCATACACCCAGTTTTACCCATACTCATTTAACTGTGAAATATTGTTGTATGTGGTCAGTCTAGTTACGACGCTATAAAGACAGTGGCCGTGCTTGCGTCACTCCCTTGCCCCTTCTACCAGTTTCTATGGCCACTTGACCAGTGCGAATGCAAAAAGCAAAACCGGTTTTGGGGGAGAGTAGTTATTAGAACTGTTTAGAAGTGGACTGTTCCTATAACTACGTTGGTTGGAAAGCGGCTAATTATACCAGCAAACACAAACTCTGATTTTCCTTTTCAAAATAATAGTGCTCGTAATTCCGTACATTAATCATTAATTCATTGCATAGATAGGTAGTCGGTCCATGTTCATGTGTTAAAATTAGTCTATCGTTGGATAAAATAGACTCTAGTTAATGTAATTGTGTCACGAGACACTGAATATATTTTCAATCGTGTGTACAACATATATATTAATATTTCAATAAAAAGTTATTAAAAGATGTTAAATTATTTTTACTATTACACACTCCTATTGTTTCTTTAAACACAATACAATTGCATTTTGGTTACAATTCACTAGCTTTATAATAAATTAACAATGATTATTGTAATGCATTAAAACAACCGCTATTATTTAGAAAAACAAAAATCTGAATTTGCATTGCTGGCATAGTAGAGTTGCCAGGCGAACGGTACTTGTGTATAGCTATGGCCAGTTCTGAGCATGTGCAATTAAAAACTGAGGTCCTGCATTTGGGGCTCTCTCATGCGCCTGTATTTTCTTCTTTAGTCAAATGTCTAGCCCCAATTTTTGCTCCATCTTTTGATGTCAACAACATGCACACGTTAGAGGTGTGAATCTTCACTGATCTCCCGATTCAATTCGATAACGATTATCATGTCAGCGATTCGATTTGATTCGATATCTCGATGCATCACGATGCGTCAAATACATTTTTCTATTAAAACCATATAGGATATTTGACTTGACAGAGTGCAAGTCACTGTATAGTTCAATATAATACCGTTTTCTATATTACTTCATATGGTCATGTTTTCATCCAAAAATACAAGGAGTAAGATAAACACTTTTATTTAAAAATGTCTGAACACAGTGCACACACACACGCTTTTCAAGCTTCAAGCGTCCGGAAAAAATAAGTCTTATCCGGGACTTGAGTCTATCATAGGTCTAGATGAAACGGGTTAGGCTACTGAGAATGTTATTTTTCATTTGAATGTTTATGCTGCGGCTGGAAAATTAAGGAGCAACATCATTGGTTATAATCGATTATGGTCGGTCACAGTATCGTCCATGTCCGCATTACGATGCATCGATTATTTGATTAATTTCAACACCTCTAGCACAATATATTCAATTAAACTGTGTGTACAACATATGTGTTACTTTTTTTAATAAAACATGTTCAATTATTATTTTTTGCTATCACATGCTCTTGTTTCTTTACACACAAAACAATTGCATTTGGTTACAATTCACTAGCTATATAATGAATTAACAATGATTATTGCAATGAATTAAAACAAGCACTGTTGTTTTGAAAAAAAAAATCTGACTTTGCATTGCTGGCGTAAGAGCGGGAGGGGCTAGAATGTAACATTCAGTTGGTTGTCATCTGCCATTTCACAAAAGAGTGTTGTGTTGATATGTCCTCATAACAGAGTTTGAATGGCGGCTTTTAAAGACTAAGCTGGAGTACACCGAAGGGGTACAGAGAAACACCGAAGGTGAAGACTCCAACATAATATGATGGAAGTAGAAGAGCGGAACACAACAGGCAATTCCCTCTAAATATTTGACCAAATTTGCTACAAGCATTCCCTCAAAGCATGTGTTCAGTGCCGCAGGTTACAGCTAACTTCATTCTGTATTTCAAGGCCTCCCTTAAACCTGACAAATCAACATGCAGTTTTTTCTAGCAAAAAATAAAGGCTGGGATGTAAAACCATAGCCTAGTCTATATTTAATGTTGTGTTTATTGATAAAGATATTCCATAGTATGAGTCTGTTAAAGCAGTATACCGCAGTGCCGTGGGATTTTCTTGCTTTTTAACCGCAATAAGAAAATATCCACACCGCCCCAGCCCTAGTTAGCGCCATCAGCCGAATGGCTTAGTTTAGGCACTAATGGAACCAAGGATGTATCTCGTAAATAAACCCAATAATAATGCCTGGAATGGTACCAAACTTCTACAGTAGTACAAATAGGTTCTATACTTATAAAACGAAGCATCAAAAAGTTTGTAAGTACACTAGAAGTACATTTAACACTTGCTTGATGGCTGCTACTCTCGGCTGCTACACCTACCAATAGATGTTGTCCAGAAATACATCTTGTGCTCATTAAAAATTTAAGTAGAAACATCTTACAGAATTTATTTTGTTTATGGCCTCGTGTTTCGCTATTGGCACAAAAGTTTCCTTACGTTATTATCTTTTACCTTTTAAATATTTCATTGGAATTCACTTCAAATCATTAATGTCTTCTGAAGTGAGCTGACCCAGAGCTGCACTGTGATGTCCAATGAGGTTGCAGTGCCGACCCAACATCCAGACACAGCAGAGAAAAATTACCAACCAAAACAAGTGGTTGAGCCATACAATTGCATCTCACTCTCTATACAGTTCTCTTTTGCGCTGTCATTCACAAAAGCGTGAAATACACAAACCATTCTTCAATCAGCTGTGAAAACACATCCACAGCCAGTACATACTAGCACAGCACTGGTAGTAGCTGATAGTGATTTGAGCCCGATTATGGCTTCTCTGACTTTGCCTGGAACATCCAGCATGAGGCAGTGCAAATTGGCATAGTGCAGCCTGAGATTTGGGATAGATAAGTCAGGTTATCTACCTTGCCAAGTCCCTCTCCAGCAACTCCTTGTGTGCAGATCAGCCACCTGTAAGTAATAACTTGGAAGTATAGTCGGTAAGTGTAAATATCCCGTAATTGATCTGACTAAAGGCTTTCAAAGTTGTGGAGCTGCAGACAAGAAAGTGTTAGAGGGAAATTGGACAAAAACAATTGGGACGGGAGAAATAAAACTGGGATTTTTTCTTCACATTTCAGAGGTGTAAAACTTTTACCAACTTTTCTAACTAACGACAATATTCGTAGAATCAGTGGTTACGCTTGTGCGCTAGGGTGTGTGAGATTCTGGTTTAAAGAGAATGCACTGTATATCAGAATCCAATCAAACAGACTCAACGAACAACCCCGCCCATATTAATCAAATTCTTCAAATCCATAACAATACTTGTTGGCTTCAATTTTCTACATTTACCTCATCTATTTGGTGCTGAACCAGCAGCTTCCCTCTGAACTCTGCAGAGCTACCTGGCTTTCCTTTGTCGATACCACAGCTTTAGGGGGGACTGCACAAAGACTGAGCTGCTGTAAACCAATCAAATGTGCTCTCCAGCAAAGTTGTCAGCAATCATGACATTTCAAGTATATCTTTGGCAAAGTTATTTGTGGGAAGAAAATTTGCGACGGCACAATAAATTTCATCTAAGAGGTTGTTTTTTCGTATACCAATATTATTCTCGGCACCAATTCTTCCCCTAATCAACAAAAATTAATATTGATAATGACACTAGTTGGCTGGATCGTTTAGGGAGAGTAAGAACATTTCTGATTTGCTACTGTATTAACGATGAAAGACGCAGCTACATTTTTCTGCTCTTGTTAAATTTCTAAATAGATTGTTATGAATTTTTTAACAATAATATTAGAGGTTGTCGACATTTACCAATTGTCCATGATATGATAACTGAAATGTCGGTGTTAACATCGGCACATGTATTTGTTTTCCTACTTCAACATTCCTTTCTTGATTAACATATCCATGGTGCATTGGTGTGAAAAGCAAAAATGTTTGATCCTATACAAACACAATAAAACAGACTGAATACTTGTATTGCTGAAACAGAGCAACGTTTTCCATGTTCATTGTCCTGGGAAACCATGAGGGAGCAGGTGAAACAATGTTGCAATGCCAGTTTGCAGTAAAAAGAACAAGACAACAAGGTGAAAGAGAATACTAGAACCTTTCCAGAATAAACTGCCATGCACTCACCGACCAATTTTTTACTTTACACTTTAGTACACCTTACTAGAACCGGGACAAACGCCATTCAGAACTGCACTAATTCTTCATGGCATATATCCAAGAAGGTGCTGGAATTCCTCAGATTTTGGTCGATATTGACATTATTGCATTACACAACTGTTGCAAATTTGTCAGCTGCAAATCTTTGGTTAAACCTCATCCCAAAGGTGCTCGATTGGATTGAGATCTGGTGACTGTGGAGGCCACCTGAGTAGTGAACTCATCAGTTTGAGAGGATGTGAGCTTTGTGGCATGGTATGTTATCCTGCTGGAAGTAGCCATTAGAAGATGGGTACAATGTGGTCCAAAATGTATGGACATGGTCAGCAACAGTACTCAAGTATGCTGTGGCATTTAAAAAAATGCTCAACTGGTACTAAGGGGCCCAAATTCTCCAAATTCTGACGCTACCATCTGAATGTCACAGCAGAAATCTTACCAGGCAACATTTTTCCTAAATTCTATTGTCCAATTTTGGTGGACCCGTGTAAATTGCAGCCTTAGTTTTCTGTTCTTAGCTGACAGGTGTGGCACCTGGTGTGGTCTTCTGCTGCTGTAGCCCATCTGCTTCAAGGTTTGACACGTTGTGCAGTCAAAGATGCCCTTCTGCATACCTCGGTTGTAACAAGTATGAGTTACTGTTGCCTTTCTATCAGCTCGATCCAGTCTGGCCACTATGACTTTTGCCATAAACAAGGCATTTTCACCCAGAAACTGCTGCTCACTGGATATTTTCCTTTCTTCTGATCATTCTCTGTAAACCCTATAGATGGTTGTGTGGGAAAATTCCAGTAGATCAGCACTTTCTAAAATACTCAAACCAGTCCGCCTGGCACCAACAATCATGCCGTATTCAAAGTCATTTAAACCCCATTTATTCACCATTCTGATGCTTGGTTTGAACGTCGGCAGATCATCTTGACCATTTCAACAAGCCTAAATGCACTGACTTGCTGCCAAGTGATTGGCTGATTAGATACTTGCTTTAACAAGCAGTTAAACAGGTGTCCCTAATGAAGTGGCCAGAGAGTTTGTGATTGGTGGATGTTTTCTTTAAATAAAAATATGGATCTAGCTGGCCAGTGTGATTCAACCCCAGGTCTGAAAATCCTCTACAGAATTTGTTGAGCAGATTGAAGTCTGAAAGCTGTTTGGACATTAAATAATCAGGATTGGTTGTTTTTGCTAAGATCTTTACTTAGAGTGGAGGCCAGTGCTTCATAAGGGCAGGTGAGAATGACCAGCGGTCTAGCGCCTTATAAGGTGACTTGTTTGTCCCCAAGAGACATGAGCAAGAGACATGAGCAATTCCATCTTATGTTGTGGTAAGGGTTCTATTAGCATTTAGAATATTCAGCGATCGCTATCTAAACATAATCTCAAGTGTGCAGGTGTTTTGATTTAGTGGTCTAAGCTCATAAATGTGAACCACACTTGAAGTCTGTCAACAGGTATTGAGCCCCAGCTTGGCTGAATGTCTGTGCCCTTGCGCTTGGTCTCCCCCTAGATACCTGCATCCCTAGCCTCTGCTTCCTACTTTCCTGTCAATAAATGTCTAAAAGTATATAAAATAAAAACATTAAAAAGAACCAGTCTCACCTCATTTATGTGTTTATAGGTTTTGATAAGGTCTATGGAGAGCTTCCGCAGGGGAGCCAAAGTAGGGTCACGAAAGCACTGGGGCATGTGCCTCTGCATCAACAAATCACAAGAAATAAATAATGTTACCTCAGACAATTCAATAGTGTTCTTACATCATGCAATAAAATGATACAAAGTTAAAGTCTTAATTGTACTTTTCAAGAGTATGCATTAAAAACTAAATCAATCCATACATTTTCTTTTGAATGGTTGTGTCTATAAGTGTACATTTTGGGTTGTGTGTTTGTATACCGGGTTGGCAGTGAGCTGTTGCGTCTGTTCGCTGTAAGGCAGGACCGCAGCAGTTTGGTCAGTGCTTTGCTGGTGGCGGTCACTGTACTGCTGGTGCGTATGGGGCATTGGAGCAGCCATCTGAAGACCAGCAGCGTGGAAAGAAAAAGAGGGCGCAAGCCGAACGGACGAAGGTTTGCATGCTGAAGTCTCTCCTCCTGAAAGAAATCAACATTGACATGACCTACTGCTGAATGAATAAAGTATATAGGGCCCTAACAAAGTGAGGGGCCTTCAGACCCAGCCTATGTACAGGGCCCAGGATTTCCTGATGCATGCACTCGTATGCACACACACAGTCTAAAAGTGTATAGTCCAAAAAAAATTTGCGTTAGTCAGGCAATAATCTACAGAATTCTAAAATTGAGTGTTAATTAATTTTAATGAACATGTTATAGTCAATAGTAAATGACCTCACTGACAGGAGTAGGAAGACACAGGACTTCATACTGTGAAATAGTGATTTTTCAAACGATTCATATTAAGCATGTTTGTTGCATGAGCATACATGCGAAGTTGACAGAACAGTCCTTTTGTTGACATGATTTATATGGCTTTCCTATACATGACCCTTCACACTGTGAAGAGCTTAAAAAATATATAACAATAATAATAATACCAAAACCTGTACATCCATTTGTTAAAGAAAAAAGCATTCACCCTTTATGGGCTGGGGAAAAAAGGCTATAGAATGTGACAAAAATGAAACATCTATACACCCATCACTGTCTTCATGTGAATAGAAATAAAAAAATGTATTAAGTAGCATGTTCATCTATCAGCATCTCTCACCAGACAACACAATTCAACAGCGCTACACAGTAACCACTATTCAGAATCCCAGCAACAGCACCTAATTAGCATAGCCTATCACCACAGAGATACAGCGTGATTTGGCAAGCCCATCAATGCACAGGCCAATCACAAGGCAGTATGCAAATAGCCTACTTTTGTTGCCAGGGCAGAGCAGCTCCCATTTTCCAATGAGAAAACAAGAAATAAACAAGAAATAAAATTGAACTTTGGCACACTTAGAGGCTGCTTCAACACACTAGAGCCTGACAGCAAAATAGCAGCCTAGCCCAAAACCCACTCCTCATCTGAAAGAGCTAGAAACACAGCTGACCCAGCTGAGGAAGAAAATATATTTGTGATAGATATTAGGAGAACCACAGAAATAAAGATTTAAAGAAAATCGGATACATTCTAATAGAATCCGCATAAAAAAATGTAATTGTAATATGCTATATATTAAATGTAATAAAATAATAATTGTATTATATACACAACTGCTTTGAGGGTGACCTCAAAATCATATAAAAGAGGGTACTCTATTCAAACCACTAAGTAGCACTGCCATATACAATGGTCAGTAAAATTCTAAATATACATTTAATATTTAGGACTTTATATAACAATTATTACATTTGGTTTTGGGGTGGAAAGCTCACAATAGATTTTTTTTACTGTTCAGTGCTTGCCAATTGCTCCAGCATGCTTCTAAGCTCACAAAATATAAATTGGATGGAAATTTATACTTTTCTACTTTATTGAAATATTGTGGTGCACCATAGTTATATTTTAAATGTCACTATTTCATGTAATCCCATTTCCAAATTGTTAGCTTAATAATGCAAAAGAAATGTGAGGGGGAAGACACTGTAACTGTTGATAAGAAGAAATGGCAGTGCTTAAAGAAAATAAAAATAAGACAAAAAGGGACTGAATCTGAACATGTGAAAAGTCTAACAATATAAAAATCAGTCACTGACTTAACTGTCAGAAATGTTTCTATTAAAAAAATAATTTTATGCAACATTTTGATCTGAATATGGAAAGATATTTTTAATAAGCTGATAACTTCTGTATTAATTGACATTTTCTAATACTCTGTGCAATCACAGGTAATGTAAGCAAACTGGTGAAAAGAAAATTTGAGAAAACTTAAGGCTGCTTCCTCCCAACCAAAAGAGTAAATTCTTCAGATATTGCAGCTAACCTGGATGCATCGTCTCCTGTAAAATGTCATATCATCCTGGGAGGAGAGTCCAGCAGCAAACCACAACCCACTATAAAAAACAAAAAGAAATCAGTATCATTGACTGTGCATTTAATGTGGAATTTGGAAAAAAGGGGGGGACGTAAAAAAATATTTTTAAAAATATTGGAAAATGTTTTGGAAATACAAAGCCCTAATGCCTCAAATGATAACCATTTTTCAGTCAGACCCCATGCCTATAACAATTATTGTGTGTGTACTTTTTATGAGAACTGTTAAGGAAACAGTTCAAAGAAATGTGCCATCCTAACATTCAGGTCAAGTCAGGTTGACCGCTGTTGTGGACCAAGTATAACCAAGCATCTCTACTCAATACGCCTGGGTTCATTGTCAAAACTCACAAGCTTCAAGTAAACATTTCCTGATGATCCTGATACCGAATAACCAACAAACAATTACATCAAGACAACTGTTCCAATGTGTAGTTAGACCGCGAGTTAAAATATGTTCACTGAAAAAACTATAGTCAAATGTAGGACAAAACTTTTGAATGCAAAACATTCTGTTTAAATTATTCCGAATTGTCAAGGTGGTAAAAGTCCGAACTGTTCCGCTAACCATAAACAAGGTACCTAATTGCTTGTAAACTAAAGCATGGTTAAAGTACCTAGCTATTATAGACAAACAATTGCCGTTTTCAGGACCACTTCTGAACAGTTCCTTCACTGGTTGTTATTGAGTCAAGGCATGAACACAGGCCTAACTACCTGCATGCAACGCTATAATACAAATTGTAAGTCGCTATCTTCAAATATAGCTTTAAATAAACACGAACTAGTCCATCTATCCCGTGACATTTCTTGTGATTAAAACAGCACATTTGATAACGTTGGATATGTATCCAATGTACTCAAAACGGGGTGTCATCCGCTGAAGGAATTGGTTAACTAGTGTTAGCTAGCTAGCTAGCTACCTAGCTACTTACAAGTGATGGAGTATTTCTCGCCATGGTTTGAATTTCGAAAGCAAATCATCAGCTTAGTTCCACGTTAGGTACATAAACAGCAGAAATGTCACTGGCAAAGTCGTCGTATTATAATGAGAAATACTACTAGCTACTTTATATTATCCCAGTAGTTACGCTTGCAGGTTGTGACGTTAGGATGCCATCTCGACTCATCGCCAGGTTGAGTGTGGTGACGATAGCTACCTAGCTATTTTCTGCGAGCGAGTTTCATGGATGGGCCTGGGAAGCCCGTTAATGTTAGATGACCCGCTAACAAGCTACATTTAGGTGGCTAAGCTAGCCATCTTATCACCTAGACAGTTATACATAATTGGCATATAATACTTTCCTCGAATGTGAATGAGAACTTACCATTTACTAGTAAACTGAAATAACGTTTGATACGATTTTTTTCTTTTTTGCCCCTGGCCTTGACATTATCGCAGGTATTAATCAAGAACGACAATAAGAACTAAACGATGATAACGTCTAGACATATACTTAACATTAACGTTTGCGTTGTTTGAACATTTTAAACTGATTAATGTTAACGTACAATACAGTACCTAGTTAGCCCTTTGAGGCAACGTTCATTACCAGTGAGGTACAGTACAGTACTGTACATGTAACGATAGAAAGATAACATTGATTAGGTAACGGCAGTTGGTATCACTGTACTGTATATACCAACTAAATTGTACAGGTTATTATAAGACGAATAACTAGCGATATTTTATTTGAAATGTCAGCTATTTAAATAAAGGTAACTACTAATAACAGCTGGCGGACTATCGTATGTTGGCCAATCAGTCAGAGCGCTGGCTAACTAGCTAACAATGCTAGCGAGTCGTAGCTAACGTTAATAGCTAATGTTACCTAGCAGCGACATTCTGACAACATGATCCGGTCAATGTAATGCGGTTTCTGCTTATTAGCTAGCTGCTAGCTAGTATGACCGCAACAAGCTACCTACTGTAAATTATATTTGCTTGATAGTAGTACAGTACTGTAATACTAAATAACGGTGGACAGCTACAGTACATGCATTTATACAGACCACAACTAGCTTGTTAGGATGAAGGACTCACCTCTGATGGCACGATCTTCATTTAAAGTCAAATAACCTGTATGATGAGGCAACTTATCCAGTTTGAGTTTCTCCACTCCCAGTCTTCAGCTAACCGTTAGCGCTAGCAGTCACAGACACCCGTAACGCGAAGATGGGTCTCGTCCGCTGGCCAGCCAAGTCAAAAAGAATGGCCAGCCAAGGAAAATGTACTGACGATCAAATGCGTCTACCCCACTTCGACTACCATCAGTTGATGACTAGCTAAAGCCAACTATCTCATTAGCTAGCTAAGTTGAATGCTACTTGACTACCTAAACGAACGTAGCCAGTCAGTAATATTCGGTAGCTAACGTTTAGCTTCCAAGCAACAGCGATTTAGTCGCTTGTTAAATGTAGATGCGTTCAGATTTTTCGTTTTCGTTCATCACGGGAAAAACGGACGCAGGCAATCATAATGAAAAAAATAATGAAAATACCAGAAACATTAAACAAATATACTGCACGAAGAGATACGGTTATTTTGGACAATAATTTGTATGTCAATTTTCACAAAATGGCGCGCGTTCCAAACCTGCGCAGTGAACCGGCCCGGTAACGTAGACCAGAGACACGGACAGGCTAGTAAGTGCGGCTTCTAAAAAATGTATTGAAAGTATGCTAAATCATTTGCCTTTTAATTTTCTTAATCCGATCAATGCGACCCATTGTTTTCAACACAAATGTAAATGGTACATCCACTGTTTGCATTATTCCGGCGGGAAGGCAGAACATTTGAAAAGAATCGACAGAAAAAAAACCTTCTGACAAAATGGCGATGGCCGGAGTTGTTACCATGACAACTGTCAATCAAACTATCAAATCCCCGGATAAACCAATGACGAGAACGTTCATAACTTGTCAACCAATCAGTAATTCTAATGAAGGGCAGCAGGGCTGCAATCTGTACAGAAATGTATTAAAAGGTGCAGGAATTTCCGTGACTGTTTTAACATATTTTACTGTCAGACAAATTTCGCTGATTTATTAGTCTGCATTTAGTGTAATAAGAAATCCATATTGAGACTTACTTATTATTCCACCAACAAATATTCCACAAAACCTTCACAAGCGTGTTGTGCGCCCAAAACACCAATTGCTAAATAGACGCTGTTTCAAGTTTCAATGGTCATATGCATAAACAAGGAAAAGCACACAACAGAATGTTTACATGCAGGTATCTACTCGACAATGCAAAAATCAAGAAATATTAATGACACTAAATATACAACAATAGCAGCAATTCTAATTATTATATATGATAAAATAGTAGCAACAAGACAGTATCAACAACAGGTTGTTATACACAAAATAACATTGAGCAATATGCAGCATAATTGTATGGTTTCAGTGCATGAGTGCACAGGTGTGAGCCCATATCAGTGTAGGTGTTCAGGTGTTTAGCAGTCGGATGGCTTGCTGAGAAAGCTGAGCCTCACAAGCAGGGGCGTAGCACACAATCCTGGGCCTTATGCATAGGCAGTCCTGATGGGCCCCCATGATATATATTCCAGACTTTTCAAGGGCCCTCTCCCCCCTTGGGCCCTGGTAATCAGTATTAGTTTTGCCCCCATACCGACGCCCCTGCTCACAAGACCCTATTCTCCACTGCAGACCCAGTTTCAACGACGTTAGGCTAATAATTTTTGCATGCTTCTGGCTGGCATTATTTTAGATAGATGTCCTGGATGGGTGGTAGCACAGTCCTGATGCACTGGGAGGGCTTCACTACCTTCTACAGGGCCCTGCTGTAAGGTGTAAAAAGGTTCCCATACGGAAATACATTTGTGCTCAAACGTTTGCACACCCCTGGAGAATTGATAATCAATGTACCATTTTTAAAGAAAACATGAGTGAGCAGGCAAAACAATGTTTTTTTTTCTCATGGGAGTCATATTCAACTGTATGTCATAACAGGATGGCACAGTCATAAAACAAAACATAGCAACAAACAAAATAATGAAATGACCCCTGTTCAAAACTCTGAATACCCTCAGTCCTCAATATGGTGTATTGACCCTGTAGCATCAATAACAGTGTGCTGTCATTTGTGATAGTTGTCTATGAGGCCTCAAATTCTTGGAGGTGGTATAGCTTCACACATAGCTGCCAACTTTCACGCGGTGCTTGTGAGACACACGCATTTGATTGGTTTCACATGCTCATGCGCCAATGTGAAACCAATCAAATGCATGTGTCTCGCGGGCACTGTGTGAGAGTTGGCAGCTATGTCACATTAGTCTTGCAAGTCATGCAGTCTTAAGTCATCTTGCATGACCTACACATTTGAGATCTTCCCATAGTGGCTTGATGATATTAAGGTCAGGATACTGTGATGGCCACTCCAGAACTTTCACCTTCAACCACTGGAGGGTCAACTTGGCCTTCTACTTAAAGTCATTGTCATGCTGTAATGTCCAAGAGCATCCCATGTGCAGCTTTCGTGCAGAAGAAAGTCAATTGTCTTCCAGTGTTTTCTGATAACATGCTGCAATAATCTTGCCATCAATTTTCACAAGGTTCCCCAAAACATCAGTGAGCCACCACCATGCTTCACAGTGGGGATGGTATTCAAGTTTCAAGTTTAATTCATTTATAAACAGTGTTGGTTAAAGTTACTTTTCCAGTTACTTTTCAGTTACTTGTTGAGTTCACAAGTTTTGGGAAATCCCTAATTAAGACAAAATGATCAGGTAAATGGAGTTCATATCTTAACAGTGACCTATAAAACAAATAGAAAGAGTAAAGAAAATATCAATCATGGTCACCAGTAAGATATGAACTCTATTTACCTAATCATTTTGTCTTAATTAGGGACTTCCCAAAACTTGTGAACTCAACAAGTAACTGAAAAGTAACTGGAAAAGTAACTTTAACCAACACTGTTTATAAAGCATTTAAAACAACCTTGGTTGACCAAAGTGCTGTACAAGAAATATCTAGGTCCGTCCACAAAATTAAAATAGACATTCACAAAAGACTATAGGCCTTGTTGACGCCTCTCCAAACATAGCGCTTATGGTTGCGACCATAAACCACTATTTTGGTCTCGTCACTCCAAATGACAGTGTGCCAGAAGGTGTGAGGCATGTCAGGGTGTTGTCGGGCATATTGTAACCAGGCTTTATTTGAGGCACTGGTGCAGTAAAGGCTTCTTTCTGGCAACTTGACCATGCAGCTAATTTTTGTTCAAATATCATCGTATTGAGCTCCTTGATACAATCACACCATCTTTTTCCATAGCAGGTTGAAGATTCTTTAAAGACATCAGCCAGCTGGTCAGCACACACTCTAAGGACGCAAATACGGACTAGGGACATCTTAGCTGTCCTAATAAAATTCCTGTCGATTGACAGGTTGAATTCCAATAGTTCCTTTCACTAGCTCTGTTGATCATGGTGCATTATGGGCAACTTTATGACATTTATGAAATTAAATTTATGCCAAATCCCAAATGGACCACTCCACTCCACCTTCGATTTGTGCATTCATAGGCGCCTTCGCCATTTGCACAAGTTTCCCAAAGCTGTGAAAGCGAAAATGATCAAGGGTGTAGGGGCTACTGTAGTTTGACCCTCCGATACCTACTGTGATTGAGTGTGCACCGATGCAGCCGCCACTAACAAGTTAACTAAGCTAACTAACTTGTTAGTGGCTATGGAAGTTGAATCCTATCAGTTACTAGTTAATAAAAAAATTATACATTTCCCCCCCATTTTCCTTTCTTCCCAATCACCACTAACCCTGCCTTGTCAGCAGCTCCGCAACTCCTTGGAAAAATCTGTGGGATGACGAGGTGCACGCACATGGTTCATCCAACCACGTTGTCCAGCCACCAATTCTTTTCACACTGCTCATCCAACACAGAAGCCTTTTGTCAGATCATGCATGGGATGATTACGATCACCGACTATACTAAATTTACAGGTGCCTAATCTGGACATAAGGAGTCGCTGGAGCGACGTGTCAGGATAGATAATCTGAATTATCCATTCAGGCTTAAACCACTGACTATCATGATGTAGGCTGTCATGCAATGCAGCGACATAGCCCGCTTTGCCTCGCAGATCCCTGTTACCGGTTAATTTTGAGTTAGCGGAATTTCACACAAAATAATGGATAGGTGTGCCCAATTATATAATGTGCATTTGTTTGTACCATAAACCAAATGCTATATGTTGAAAATGAAAAGTTTAATTGCTAATTATGTTAATTTAATCGCAAAAAATTGGAGAGATTTGTAAATTAGAAATCCATTCTTGTTTTATAAATGAACATTGGACAATGAATTGCAATATTCAAGTCAGTAATTTGTGTGATGTTGACTCTAAACTCCTAGACAATCACTCTGTGGAATACACCCTCAGTGTTTCATCAGCAACACATGACCACGGAGGGCCCTCTGAGCGAGGGCGTAGTGCATAGGGGTCAGTTTGGGATCTACAGGTAGACTTTCTGCAAGGAGGTAAATACAAGGGTGTAATGCATACATTTATCAGATGCGCACTTGTAACCACAGCAACAGTGCCTACATCATACTTCTTTTGTCCTTTTTCAGTGCAGAGAATAGAATCCTGCCATCTACTGGCGAAGTTTCAGTAATACACTTTCATAGATAAGCAAACATTTCCAAATGACACAAATCAAGGTACCCTGATGGAAAATAAACTGCATATCGTTCTCGAGTTTGGTATAGCGCTCTGACCTTCTGACTCTGGGCCCCACATGACCCTGACAATGAGGGTGCGAGCCCCAGCTTGGCCTCTGTCTGTGTCCTTTTTCTCTGTCGCCCCCTACATGCCAGCCTCCATCTAGCTTATGCTTTCTACTGTTGTGTCATAAAAAATAATCAAAATGCTACGCAAAAAAATCTTTAGAATATCAAAGATACTGCATATCACTTGAGTTGATGGACCCAATACATACATTAATCCTATCTGATTTCCCAACTTAATTCAATAAATTAGGGTCCAATCAGCATCCAGGACTCAGCATACAGAATAACCTGTATACTACAAGTACAGTATGACATCACATCACTTTTTAATGCACTGCATTTTTTTAGAAATTTAAATGCTTTGGTACCTGGTTTAAGATAAAAAATACTTTGGGGTACTGCGTAATGCTAGTCAGCATTCAGGATGCAAAACATTCAGTTTATAATCAAGCAATAAAGGAAGAGGGTATGTAGTGTAATGCCAAAATACAAAATCTAAGGAAAAAGGCATAGGAGTGAGTATATACATTGTATCTTCCCCCCCTTATTTCTACAGTGCCTATAGAAAATCATCATACCTTTTTGAAATTGTCACATTTATTGTCTTACAGCATGAAATCAAAACCCATTAATATTTTTTTTGGTTCCTGCTTTATTTACACATTCTGCCTTACAACATTCAAGTAACGTAAAAAGGAAACAGTGCAGAATTGTAAAAACATTCACACTAAAATAATTTGGAATGAGTTGGAAAAGTGATCAGTACCATGAGTTAATACTCCGTAGAGCCACTTTTTGCTTTAATTACAGCCATTAGTCTGTTTGGATATGTTTCTATTAACTTTGTGCACATAGATAGGGGAATATTTGCCCATTCTTCATTCCAGAATTGTTAGAGTTCTGTCAAATTTCGCAGTGAGTGGCAATTAACTGCTGTCGTCATGTCCATCCACAGATTTTCAACAGGGGTCTGACTTGGCAGTCAAGGACATTCACCTTCCTATCCTTAAGCCACTGCATAGTGTTTTTGTTGGTGTGTTTAGGGCCAATGGCGTGCTGGAAGGTGACCCACCTGCCCATCTTCAGTTGTCTAGCAGAGGGCTGCAGGTTTTCCTCAAGAATTTGGATGTACTTGGCAGCATCCACTTTCCCTTCATTTCTGACCATTTGTCCAGTTCCCGCTGTAAAGCAACATCCCCACAACATAATGTTGCCACCACCATGCTTCACAGTAGGTATGGTGTGTTTTGGGTGGTGTGCTGTGTTTGTTATTTCCCAAACATAACGCTTGCAGTTCAGTCATAAAAGTTCACTGTTGGTCTCATCTGACTGTAAAATCTGTTATTAGAATCTTCCAAGTGTTTTTTGCAAAGCGCAAACGAGACTCTGTGTTGTGTCTTTTTCAGAAGAGTGTTATTACTTGCCACCCTGTCATACAAGCCAGATTTTGTTAAAGCTTGTGAGATTGTAGTCACATGCACAGACCAACCAAGTTTTCTAATTAAGTAATCAAATCCACTACAATTGATGGCAGGTAGTGGGCAATTAGCATGGTGTGTTATCTGGGAAATGACTGTTTGTACCCGAGCAAGTTTATAATGGTTACTCTAAGGGGCATACTTCAATGTTAGTTATTGGTCAGAATTTTAGTGAATATTATTTTCACTTTGATGTTGAGGGTTATAAAGTGTAAATACTGCTTGCAAATTTTAGATTTAATTTATTTTAATTTCCAGGGTTTAATGTGACATAAGGTAAGGATTTTGACAGGGTATGATGATTTTCTATAGGCACTGTATGCTCTTGGCTAAAAGCTGTTCAAAACCAAAACAGTGCTTGGATGATGTAATTTGCTATGGTATATTGACTGTATACTATAAAATCTAAAAGGTGAGTTACTTCTAATATGAAGCGGTAGCCAACCTACATGAAACAGTAAAAAAAGTTGTTTGTTATACCCAGTGAATTTGGTTTCATATAACATTCAAACAAACAGTAAACTTATCCATTAAACAAGGTTATAAGGTTGCATAGAATACATCTGTTAAATATTGAGAAGTTCAACAGTTTTTCTTTTAGTGAACCATTGAAAAGATTAACACACTATAAATTCTATAAAAAATGGATTTGCTATAACTGTTTATTTTTTAAAAGGTTCTTGTTTAATTAATTACAATTTTGAAAGTTAACACTAATAACATTTTAAATAAAGATCATCTTTGATGATGAAGAAAATCCATACGTTTTTTGGCCAAAAGATGGCAGTATACACCTTTTCTATATCCAGTTCTGGATTTGACATCACTGTCAAGTAATGGTCAATAGATGTCTAATCGTGAAACATTGACTATCTTAATCTCTGATAGGCATAATAGGGATTGATTCTGGACACCAGGGTATTGTAGCTCCTCTAGATTAGGGATGCTCAATGTTTATTGGGATGAGGGCCAACAAAACAGATGATGCACCACAAAATGCACTGTGACATATCAGAATTGTATATTGTGTTTACCATTTTATATAAGTAGTTCAGTAAATAGCAGCACTTTATGTCTGACCTATTCTCTTTTTTCTTTAATGAATGATAATTTGGGGGATTTATTCAAAGTAGAATAAAAAAAACATAATGCATTTTGGACAAATTCTTCAAAATGTACACTTTATTTTAAACGAAAGTACAAAAACAAAAGTCACTATTTACAATACTTGCCTGGCAATATATAACCTCTTTGGTCTTATTTCCAATTTGATGGTTTTCACATTAACTACAAAGTACGACAGACCGCAATCTGACAGCCTGAACTATCATGTGGTAAATCTCAAAGAAATCCACAGAAGTCTCACGTGATAATTATTATTGTCTAGCCTAATACCTGCAAGTAATTAATATCAATTGTTCAGTACCTTTTAAGCTAAATGGTGAATTTTGTGAGGATAATTGATTATAACTAACTGAGATGCTAACCGTGTCATCCTAAACAATATAAATAGCAAAAAGAACAACTAAATCAAAGTCTTTCCAGGTTCAGTGGATGCTGCTCCTAACCAGTGACCTAAGTTGTGAAGTGTACACCTGCTAGAAGACTTGTCTCTTTCTACAAAAAAATGACATGAAAGCACAGAAATTAACACTGAACACGACTGAGATAATACATTCTGTAATGTAGAGGTTATTTCCAAACTAAACACAACACACTGACACACATACAGATACACTTAATCTCCTGATACCTTTGACAGCAAAATGTACAAAACAGGATCCATGTGATATGTCATGAAACAGTTTGTACAACAGATTTTTTAATTCCTGCATTGCAAATAACTCCTTAACTCACAACAAAGCTGGGAAGCCTGTACGGTAGGTAGCCTATACTCTTAGCCCTTTTATTAAAATGTTGTACATATTTTTTTCAGAATACATACTTTAATACATAAAACTGAAAATATGTATTGACTGTGAGAGAATAGCTGTTGGTTGTGATAACATAGAACTGAAATGTAACAGCAGGTAAGAACTCCACATCCTCTTGATGCATTGAGTATCTGGGAGGTATAAGGCTTACGTACACAACCTTACAGAAAAGGCAGTTGTTAAGTAGTAATTCTTCTAGCAATAATAATAAAAAACTTGGGAGTTTTCTTAATTTTACCAAACTGTAGTTTGGGGAGTTCACACATTTCATCCATAGTGCAGATAATTTAGACTTACATAATTTACAACAAAAATGTTTTTCTTTTTTTATATTGTGAGGAAAGAATGTTTTGTGGATTTGTTTGTAGGAAAGGTAATTCATAAAATCAGAATCTCAATAGACAATATCCAGTTCAATTACCCCTTTTAAAAAGTGGGCCAAAGGTTTTGAGAACTGCTTCCTCACTGCATAAAAAAAGAGATGATGTGAATGGAATCATGTAATGTTAAACATACAGTAGGAAGTTCATTTTATAATATACAGTAGTAAATGTGTTTTTTATGGACATGTTCTTTACTCCCTGCTCTCATTCTTTACACCAGTTTTTTTACACCTCCACTTTCTGGATGTTCTCCTCCAGCTTTTCATCTATTTTCTCCTCCAGCTTCTTGCTCTCCTCATTGGATCCATCATCCTTCTCGCCGGTTGTCCAGCTGCCTTGCCTTTTGACACAAACCAGGTCATTTGACATAGCCCTCCAATTACAATAGAAATACATACATCACCCAAAGATACTATACAATAATTATATTTTTATTTGATGCACTTACTTGGATTTTTTCATGTACAGCCAGTACACTAGGCCCACAACTACTGTCGTCAAGAGCAGGCTAACAACAAGTCCCACCACCAACTTTGTTGAGTCACTGTCTTCAGATGAGTCTGTAAAGGACAAGAACGAGAGGAGAAATTTCAGAAGAGAACACAGTGCAAATAAAAAAACGTTTGGTATGTTCAAGTGAATAAATGTGAAACCGAAAAATAAAGACTTGGCCGAAAATATTGGTACCCTTCCACTATTTAAAAAAAAACTTTAAAACATTCTTAAAGAAATATGTAGACATTGACAAAAGAATTTGGTGACCACCGTTATTTTTTTCCACATTCAATAGAACAGAAATTGTGCTTTTTATTTAAGATGTAACACATTACTTTAAATAATAAACCAACTAAATATGGCAAAGACAAAAATATAGAGACACAGAGCTAACTGTAATAGCTGCTTTCTGTAGCTCTGAATGAGATTTCTACACTTCTTTACTTGTAGTTTGGCACACTCTTCTTGAGCAAACTCAAGTTTTCTCAGGTTTGATGGGTGACTTTTCCCAACCACAAGTTAGAAGGCCACTTTTGAACGGTCCAGTTTTTTTCTCATTCATTCTTGGGGGTTTTCGAGTTATGTGTCAGATGATTTTCCAGCTGGAGCACCCATGACCTGCGACTGAGACAGCTTTCTGACACTGGGCTATGCATTTCATTCCAAAATCCCTCAATAGTCTTCTGATTTCATTGAGCCCTGCAGAAATTGAAGGTACCCAGTGCCAGAGGCAGAATAAACCCCCAAAACATAATTGAGTCTCCTCCATGTTGCTATCTTTTTACCTGTAAACATGGAGTTGCGATTTACCATCTGTGCAAAAAAATTCTCCCAGAAGGACTGTGGACATGCATTTTGGCAAATTCAAGTCTGGCTTTTTTGTTTTTTGACTTATGCACAATGAGCTTGAAGTCGGCTTGGATCTGTTCTGAAGTTTTCCTTGGTTCTTTCTTCATCATTCAATCCTGCTCTTCATTCTTGAGTCAAATTCCCTCCTGCAGCCACATCCCGGGATGTTGGCTACATTCCCATAATTATCAAACGTCTTAGTAACATTGGAAACAGTGCTCACAAGAACATTAAGCTTTTTAGCGATGGTCTTTTAGCCTTTACGTTGACCATCCTTGGCTATCACCTTCTTTCTAACCTCCTCAGATAACTCTCAGATATTCCTTCTCTTATTTTATGTTCGGTGTAATACACAGATGGCTCTTTCCTATTACAGCACTGTACCGCACCAGTCTGCTCCCATCACGGTACGGATGGTGTACCCATCTATAACTATCCCACCGCGTAGCATACTATACTGGTCTATATCAGAGGAAAAAATACTTAGTACTCGTCCGCAACGAAGCAGACTGGTGGGCGGGGTTATTAACTGAGAAATTCAACAAGCCAATGTTTGTTGGTTTCTTTACTTGAACTGATGCATTTTCTTGAGGATTCTAAATAAAAATTCCCTTTTATGCACTTGTATCATCATTAAATAAAAATATTAATGGGTACAATGATGATAATCATTTTATTTCCTACTTTTCCATTTCAACAGAAATTGCAGCAAGGTCTGTCTTTGATAACTGTCATGCATTTTAAGCATTGATTTTGTGTGTAACGGAACACTACATAGTGTAGATAAACATCTTATATGAATCGCTTTATTCAAATTTTTTTAATATCAAGAAAAGGTTTTACAGCTTT
The DNA here is from genome assembly GCA_016801145.1 of Umbra pygmaea. NCBI lineage: Eukaryota > Metazoa > Chordata > Actinopteri > Esociformes > Umbridae > Umbra > Umbra pygmaea. The sequence continues at coordinate 5,984 of JACXGM010008604.1, read as the reverse complement.
ATAAGCATGCTTATAAAAGAGGAAGTTGCTTCTCTCTAGTGAAAATCTACACCCCTATTAACCTGTAATACTTCTCCTAGCAAACATTTTTTTTAATCAGACTTACAATTGTCCGATATTGTTGTTCTACCTATAATTTTATTTATATTATCTGTATATTGTTGAGGCATACAATTGTTTTCCTCTCTCTATATGTGGTATATTTGCTCAACTTCTCACTCTCCTGCTGTCAATCAAAAAAGATTACAATGCGCAAACCTTTCTCTGACCAGTCAGTGTCAGCACAGAGCAGTGAGGTGCGCTTTGATGTGGTCAATGGAAAAAAGGCTACAGTGTAACAGTGCCCCCCTCCTGGACTGATCGGGGTTGGTGTGGCAAGGCTCACCACAGACCCGTTCCATGTTCTGCGGCTCAATCCCAATGACCACTCTCAAAGACTGAAGGACTTTGAAGTGCGTTTGAAGTCTGTGAGGGCTTAGGGCTGTCCTACTGTCGAATTGTCAAGTGCGCGAGGGCCCCCCTGCAAACATTCTGAGCTCCTAATGCACCCTTCTTGTAAGTCCACATTTTCAGAGAATTTGCCTGAGGGAATTGACCACAGTTCAAAGCATTGTGACGTGAAACACGGGGGTAACCAGGGAAAGCCCGGAACAGCAAAACCGCTTTATAAAAACAGAAAGAATGGTAAACAAACAAGCATGGAAGTAGCAACCAACCCTGACGTTAAGATAGAACACATGAAATCAGGGGAATGCAGCCACCTTTACATACCTAGTTTATTCAACTATTATTTTTTTAAGTTTTTGCTCAATGGGGCTGTTTTGACCAAAAATGGTACAATGATTATTGACAATTACCTCAAGCCTGCCAGACCTATAAACCTTAGCTTTTTTTTGCCAAATGCACCTTTGTACACACTGACTTGCACAGTATGTTATTTTCAATATCTTATTTATCAACTGTTATTTGCACAACAATCATTTGCACAGTCACACTGGTATTAATTTATTACATTGTATTTACCTGCCAATCTATATATCGATTTGATCTACCTCTAAATTTCAGATTTCTTTGCACTAATTGTACGTTTACTTTACGTTCTTGTGTAACTTTGACTGTATTTTTCTTTCATCCTTACTCTACCCTTTGTGTACTTCTTGTGTATTTGTATTCATATGTAACTCTGTTTATTCTCGCACCTTTTTGCCTTATCTTGGCCAGGTCGCCTTTTTAAATGAGAAACTGTTCTCAACGTGCCCACCTGGTTAAATAAAGGTTAAATAAATAAAAAATCAGGCAGTCAGTTCTTTAAGTACCTTGGCTGCGAAGATGTAAAAAACGTAAAATAAAAAGTCCTAAACCCACAATAGTGTGCAACATGTTCCAAGGTAGGTAACATGACAATGTCGCAAAGTTCTCTCTAATTCCTATTTCTTGTATTTTAAGCCCTTGTAGCCTCTTACATGCACTCACTTACCAGGTGACATCACTAAAGTCTGTGAGGGTTCAGGGCTTATGGTTTACATTGTGATTGGACCTGCTTTTCTGTATCACCTGGACTTCGCATGATATTTCATCCACCCATCACCGTCTCACAGAGTCAAATATGCACAGCTGTCATCACTTCATCCATTAGTACTGGTATTTACTTTCCGTCATCGTGTGTGTTTACTGTAGCTCATTGTAAATATTGTACGTGTGTTTAAGTGTTGTTTGTTTTATATCTAAGTACATTTTTGAGTAATCGCAGTCGTTTTGTTTTACTAATTTTTTTTCGTTATTAAAACCTGTTTGCTTTTGTTACTCCGTCACTCTATTACTCCCTGCCACCCACTCCTCTTACACACAGTGACACAAAAGAGTAGATTACTTTAAACTGTCTGGATGAGTGATTACGTGGTTGAAGACACCAGTGATACAAATTAAAGAGAATGGCCTGCTTGAGGTATAACTACAATACAATTTTTTTATTTGAACTTCTGAAGGGTATCAATTACATTGTCCAGGCCATTTAAGAATGTAATTATACAATAAACAAGAATTCAGCTCCTTTCACAGCTTTTTAGTTTTACGCGAGTGAAAATTAAAGACATGCTTGTATGGATTACAAAATACCTTTTTAATTTAAACTCTTTTCAGGCTGAACAGTGACTTATTTGAATAAAATGCAAGTGTACCAATACTTCTGGCCACGTCTGAATATTCATTCAGAAATGTATCAATTACTACATCCGTACAGAATCCAAACACATTTCGCCACTAAGCCATGTGTGAAAATGTGCTCTGTTCCGTTTAAACATGCGATAACCATTTTGACAAATGAAATGATATATAACATTGAGTGATTTTGTCAGGATGCTGGTGTCTCCTCTCATTTTGATCCCCAGAATTTGTATGTTTATCTTGACAAATGGGTCCCACATCTCCTGTGTCACTCCTGTTCAATAGCATTTTGGGTCAATTTCTGGATGCTGTCAATCTGAGTTTGTGCTCTGGAGCACAATCTACTTTCTCTAGGAAACCCACAGTACCTTTACATTGTTCTACAGTCTCTCATCCTCCTGCCTGCTACAGGAAACTATAAAGAAAACCATCACAACTTACCTTGTTTATCCATTTTCACCTCCTCATATACTGAAATCAGATATAACATTATATTAAAGTCCAACCCATAAATAAATAAAAGGTACATTGTAAAATGTAGTTGGTCAGAGATTTTTATAAGCTATGAAACTCTAGGTTGAGTGTAAAGCTGTGAGTTGTGTTTTCGTTTAGTTCCATGCAAACAAACAACATGTCGCAAAGTGCGGAAAGGATAGAGTCCAGCATCCCGACAAACAGAGTGAGAATGGAAAAGAGAAAACCATTATGGCTATATGGCTATCTAGACCGGCTTATCTATTCAGGTACTGAAGAAACCACACATACTCTATATAATTACTGGCTTGGAGCATGCATGTTAATATAGTAGCATGTGTTAGGTGGCCCACAGATAGGCTTCAGAGGCCCCAAGTTGTCATGCATCCCATGGGTGTGCTGGTTAGGGTCAGGAGAAAGTAAGAGATCAGACCCACATTAGGATTAGTGACGTACGCTTTAGAAAGAAAGGCAAAAGATAAGGCATGGAACGGTAGGCCAAACCATCACACTGTACTTACAGATTGACACATTAACAAACTTGGTGTCCTGGCCAAGCTCGTTGGACACAGTGCAGGCCACAGTAAGGTTGACTGAAGGCACAATAGTCAGCGAGTGTGTGATCTCCCCATTGATGTAGGAACTTTCACTGGACTGGAAACAAAATAGACACAGATGTTAACTTCCAATCTCAGACTCATCTTGCCTGTGATTGCTAAAAATAGCTGTTTACTCTTCAAAAATATTTCTACAATAACATAAGAATACAGACATTCCATTTCAAATTTACTGGGACTGGCAAATTATGTTCATTCAGTGAGATGAATATGTATGTAGAAATGTATTACTATATTGCTAATCTCTGAAACACAGAATTACATTTTATTTAATTTTTGTCACTGTAATTCTACTGTGTCCACAAGCGAAATGCATTGCTATTTCCGGACAGCCTTGAAAAGTGCGATAAGGACATTCAAAACCTAAGCTAAACCTCTTTTGATATTTCTCATTGGTTCAGTTCCGTCTCCCTGTTAAAGCACCACTTTGCCAAATTGTAATTTGACCAAATAAACAATGACAAAAGCAAAAAACAATGGAAAAACACATATCACTGTTTCACAAATTTGAGTCTACAACTAACCTGGTCCCCAGGCACTATTAAAAACAGCACATGTGAGCCTGGAACCCTTCGCACTCAAAGTTGGCCTTGAGGGAGGAATTTAATGAAGCAACCTTTTTGTCATTGTTCAAATTTACTGAATAATAACACTGTACGGTGTGCCTCCAAATTTAAATCCAACAGTCATCCAGGGGGACTATAAACAGCTGCACTCAGGAGTAGAGTGTTGTGTGAGATTAGGAGTTTAAGTCTACAAATTGACTGTTTGGCTTCATCCAGTTTTGGAGGTAACCTTATAGGCTACCGAAAGACACATTTGAGGTGAGGGGCCACCAGAGTGCTTGGGAATATGATGAATATAAAACACACTCTGCCCACAGCATGCTGAATATTGCCAGAATGAAAATAAGATGTACATATAATATAATACCACTAGGGAGTGATATTGTACATGTGAGGTTCAATCTACCTACTGTTAATCAGCAGTAACATCAAAGCATAAAGGGTGGGGTCTGGAGATTGGAGAAACCCCCAGACACAGAGGGAAACAGCCAACACCCTTTCACATCTTCTAAAGAATACAATATGCTGAGTCTGCTATGCAATGAGCCCGGACAAAGCTTACATTTAATCCCATATTCAGTAAACTCGTCCCCAGGGTATTGAGCCTGGAAACACAACCAACCCATTGGCCTTGTGGGTGTGACTTAATTATAAATATTTTTATCTATAGTTCCTATAGTTGTACGAACTAAGAATGAGTAAGCTGGGGCTCCAAATGGAGGCTAAACACATGAAGTTCTGGTGTACTATAAATAAGATGCAGTAGAGGTCAGTCTTTTAAAGCTTGGCATTTAAGACCCGAGGAAGGCTTCGTTTCGCAACAAGCTTAGGACCAGCGCGTGACCATATGAAGCTTCAGACATCATTAATCACATGCTGTCGTCGTTTTCAATACGAGCGTCGACACAATTTTGTCACATTGGTAGTGCTTCGAAAATGTATCCATACGTCAGAGCTCACAATTCAATCCTCCCATTACTCGATAATACTAGGGCACTGCATTGTCAACGGGATAGCTGGTCCTATTACGGACGGAGATGACCTTGCTGAATCATTCTGTGAAAATAGTTGCATATTTGTAACGCACACACACACACAAACACAGAGACAGCTGCAAATCACCTCACACTGGCTCATTGAGTAGCCGTGCTATCAGCACACACAGGTACACCAAGAACAACAGGCTTTTGTCCTCATTATAGACCAATGCATAATGAACTTGGCGTGCATCCGAGAGAAGGAAACGTATCTACAAAAAACGGAGCCCATCTGTAAGTAAAGTGTCAGGAAAGTTTCAATAAGTCACAAACAGTAAAATACATTATAGGGAAAGTTACTGTCTGTACAATCTCCTGTGGACAGAATGTATTATACAGTCTGCCAGCAGTGGCTCAAATAAGTGAAATATTGATATGTGTTGTTCCTTTTGTTATCGTCACTGACTATTTGGTTAACGAAGATTGGGCAAAGATGGTTCTTACACACAATAAATGAGAAATATCAAAAGCTTAGGCTGGAAATAACAATCCATAAAGCATATGGACACAGAAGTAAAAAGAAGCATTTAATCAAATTACGCAAGATATATTTCTGTACTTCAGAGAGAACTGTATGCAACTGATGGACAACTTAATACCAATGCTTCACTACTAAGGCATGTACAGTTTCATCGAATATATACTTTCCAGTTTTCCAGGTGCCTGGTTCCAGATGAGAACTACTGTTTACTACTTTGCATATTTGAAGCAAACAGACAATCATTATATATGTAAAATATATATTTTAATTATTTTAAATTATATGAAAGTATAGAACCTCCAAATGGCCATATCTATGTGACACATCACTAAAAATTGGAGAGCATTTGTGCTCTTTTTTCATATGTGACATGAAATAAAATAATTTAACTAAACTAAACATCCTCTCACTTTCAACTGCATTTATTTTCAGCAAAATTAACATGGGTGTCACAGTCGGTGTTGTGTTGTGGAGAGACAGGAGACCAAGCGCAGGAGGAGTGTTCAAGATGTTTTACTGAACCGTATACATGAGGACGTGATACAGCAGATCGTGGAAAATACAATGGTGTACAGGAACTGCACAAAGCCTATATGCTAATACATGTGCTCTTTACCGTGGCACAGACACGAGATAACATATAGAA